>JACDJE010000005.1:3308437-3421543 GCA_016647715.1 Pavo muticus
TTTTTTTTAACTGAACTGTGGTACTGAGTTAAGATGCTACGAAATCACTTGTGAGACAGCTGGGCATCTCATTTCTTGGTCTGGAGGCTTTGACTGTGGATCTTCCAGTACTTTATTCCCAGATCCTTTGAAAAGTGCTAGTGGCTACCTGCTTCTTCTATTAGAAGGGTTTGTCTACAAAGCAATGTGCAGGACTTTGGTGTATGTGACACCATTAAATGTTAATGTGCATTTTTCAAAGAGAGCCTCAAGGCTACAGTTAATTCTTTGATCTTTAAAAAGCTTGCCACATAGGAGAGTAAGTTTGAATGTATACTTATGTGTATGAACACTTGCAGGTAATTAGACTTAGTTTCAAGGCTGCAGGACTTTGCAGAAATGATTCAGATTTCAGAAGGCTCAAAACAAACACCATTTCTTATTTATCTCAAGGGATTTAGAGAAGTATAAAATAAACCTTTAATGACTTGAGCCATGCTTTATTAATTGCTTTGCCAAAGAGATAAAAACCTGTGGGAGTTCATGTATTAAAATGGGATGTGAAGCTGCAGAAATCTAAGCAGGATCTGAATTTAATTTAAAGAGAGTAAGAAAACAAACAGCTTGGTGTACTTCTGCATTTAAAGATGATTACCTTAATATATACAGTTTCTTTGTTTTTAAGAAAATGTGCTTGGAGTGAGCCATAATTATATGTGAAAGCATTTAAACTAGTCATTCGGTATCGAAGGAGTAGGATGTCTAAACAAAATGGCAAGCTGTTAGAGAACTCCCCCAAGGTCCATATTTGTCGTATCTGAAAATAAAGTAATCAGATTATTACTCAAATTGTTGCAAGTCTGACATCTGTATCTACAAAGACTTCTCACAATAATTTAGCATAGATGGATTTATTTTTTATTCTGTTTTTGACAAGGGGCAGTGGAACATAATATTGTGGTTTTGTGTTGGTGTGATTTTTTTTGTAGTTTGATAGTTTGGGTTTTTTTTTTTTTTACTAAGGATTTTTATTATTATTTTTCCCCATGTACAAAATCACAAGGAGAACTACTGATAAAAGGTGAACTTCCTTGTTCGGTGTGAGGTGGCCTCTTTCGACAAAATAAATATAGTCCTTAAGAAGGCTACCTGACTGCTGGAGTTTTGCTGGCTTTTAAACTGCTAATCAATATTTTAAATTTACTGGTTTTCATTTTTGATTTCCTTGTATATTCAGTGTGCTTTTTAAAATGAAGAAAGCATGGTTTTTTTTTTCTTAATTTCATGTAGAAAAAGTACTGTATTGCAATGCCTTGCCTGTTATAGTTTTCAATTCTGTTACTTGCGTTGGTAAGCTTATTACTGAACAAATAAGTTTTGCAGAGTCTTAATGTGAATAGTCCTGCAGTATTCTGTATAGGGTGTGAGTTTTCTCTCCTACCCTCCAGTCCTCCTATATTCTGTGTTAAATCTAGGAGATCAATCTCTTTTAATAGTGTCTGACACTGGGATCAAATTATCATCATAATTTATATGAAATCTATATCTTTGTTTGCATGTGAAACTTGTAGTTGATTTGGGACTGGACTGGGAATTGAGCCTCTAGCTGAGTGTGGTAAGTGTGGTCTTGGCAGCTCTGCTCTAGTTGGCTTCTATGATTGCTACTTAAAAAAAGAAAAAGAAATGTCATACTTTAGGAATTCCTGCTTTCATACAGATTTTTCTGGATGCTGCATTCAACAGCATCATCAGTGTGGGTGAAGAGAACATGTATACTGAATTCATGATTAACAGACAATATAAATATGGGGTCTTCTGGGGACATATCTGTTTTCTAAAGCATCTTTAGTATTGATTTGGAAAGATACTGTTTGTGCATGCAAAAAGTTCTGTTTTTAATAGTCCCTTTGGCTCCTGAATGGTTCTGTGTATTTGCCCAGAGTTCTCAGCTTGGACTCTGAACTTTGTTACCCTTTCTTCCTACATGGGTGAGAAACATCTTGTCCTCCATCCTTCTTCATGGCTCTAGGGTTGTAATTGAGAGTTATGGATAAGGCATCACTGGGAATGTTGATGGTGCCGTTGATCTCACCATGTTCCCCAGTCGAGAACTGCTTGCAAGCAACTCCTTCGTGTCTGTGGATGTCTTCTGGCATACTTATTTAACATCAGCAGACGGTGATAGTGTTTCAGAAGGCTGAGTAATAACTTCCACATTAGATAAAAGTAAAAAAAAAAAATAAATAATAATAAAATAAATGACATAATAGCTGGAGTGAGTCTAAGGCATGGATTGGACCTTGATGTCCAATCAAGTGATCTGAAAGTTGAGATATGTGATTACTTAGTGCCAGGATCTTGTACAGGTCAAGGTATGGATGCTGAACAGAGAGTAAGATTGTAAACAAAGACTATAGCATGAAGGGGTTCAATACTGATCCCCAAATAATCATGAATAGTTAGAAACAAAAATCAAAATCTATATAGAAACTCTCTTATTTACTTGACAAAACACTCAATGTAATAGATTAGTGTTTTTTTTCTCACTTTGATGAAGAGAGAACACGCTGTCCTAAGAAATGCCTGGCAGAAAATTTTCATCAGTAAACTGACATCAAAGGTGCTTTCACCTTGGCTAAGAACGGGAATTTCTAACTTTTTTCAATACAGTTCCTTATCTAAACCATTAACTTGCACAGAAGAGTCTTAAAAATGGGTATTTTTGAGCTAAATAAGGTGCTTTTGTTGGAGGTTACTGAGACATGAAATGATTACTTATCATCCCTTGAAATGACATTACATTTAAATTCTGTGGTACATGGGTACATACTTACTACCTTCATCTCTGCTAGTCCTTGCTCACAGCCTGCAAATTGAACATTCTCTCAGCCTTATGGGATGTACTGAAATTCTCAGAGTTATAATTGCTTTTCAGTATGCCATCTTGTATGTTGCGCAATTTGAAGAGGTTTTCTTCTAAACAGAAAATGTTTAGTGAACCCCATGCTCTTTATTTTTTCCCCTCTTTAATCAATTTTATCCATGAGTTCGTTGAAGTTTCAAAGGAAAAGTAAAAATTGAACTCACTTGACCATGATTGATTTGAAAATTCAAGGGACAGCCTCTAGGTTATTGATGGCTTTTAAATTGCTGTTACCTGGGTACGCCTCTGAAACTCATCAGCATTCCGTGCCTTTGTTGTTGCTTCTGTTGTTTGCTTAGGCATAGGGGCTGTAAATTTAGATCTCTGCAAAATAACCTCATCAGACAAAGGTACAGAATTGTCTGAAAGCCTTTGCCTGAATAAATGAGCCCTTTCCACAGAGGTCTGTAGGAAGAACCAGAACAGAAAAATGTTTAAGAATGTGAGAGCTGAGAACTAATAAATTATATCATGTGATGGAGACTGCCCAAATTCATTGCCCTTCTGAAATGGTGTTTGGGTTAGAGGGAGTGTAGGAGTGGAGCATCCAACATGCTGATGCAGGTCTGGCTCCATGGGAATCAGATTATGATTTTTGTTGTCTGAGGCATTTCTACTGGCACAGTGTACTTCTACAAATCCAGTATGGTGTAATGGGAGCCCTTACTTAAGGGTCTGGACTTATGTGTCTCTGGAGACAGATGTGAGGGTTAGTGTTAAAATGCTCCACTGAAATTTGCAGCAGTGCATGCGTGCTGAATTTGAAGGTCACTAGAAGAATCAAAGTGTGAGGAATACCGTAGATGTTTATCTGTATGAAAGTCCTATCCAATTTGGAGAAATAGAACTGTATTTCTGGCTCTGGGCTGGGGATTAGATGGTGAAAGGTGCCAGAGTTCTACTAAGATTGCTGAAACTGTTTCCAGATTGGGCTGGGAAACGGACCTTCTCCCCTAAAGGTGTTAGTTACCCACGCCCTGCAAATAAAGCATTTGCATTTCCTGAATTGGTTTTGGTGTGCCTGTCAGCATGGAAATTTATTTCCTGCTCTTGCCCCACAGATTTAAAAAAAAAAAATTCTCTCCTGTTCTCCACCCATCTCCCAATAAGCTTTGAAACGGATATTTACATTTTCATTTCAAAAATTGTATTTAGACAACTAGCAAAAAGTGCTCACCAGTGAATTCCTGAATAATCTTAACATAGAGTTACACTAGCAGAAAATCTGCCTAGCCCCTCTGCATTTTAATTTTAGGCTGTGCATGCCTACACTGAACTCAGTTCAGCTGCCTCTCATCTTTCTTGTATTTTTTTTCCTCTAATAATGAGGCTGGCAGCTTTCTGATGAGTGCAGATGTGTTAACATTTCTGTTCTGCAACTGCGGTGTTGTTTTAAATTTACATATTATGGCATTTTAAAGCAAATGTTGTATTTTTTGTATCCGTATCAAAATATAACAATGTTTATGAAGTCCTGAACTTCTGTTTCAGTTGTGACGTGATACTTTCAGAGGATGTATAGATACCTAATTTCTGCAAGCTTGTATATTTGTGTCAGCGCTGCTAAAAGCTGTAAACTAGAAGACAGTGTTGATCACTGAATGATACCAACAACTTCATTATGATGCACAACTAAGGAGTCTTATGTAGACAAGGCTAAAAGGAATGCTTGTGGTGCTGTGTGGCCATGACAAAGGATCTCTTGTGTTCTTGGATTAACTTCCTTTGTAACACGGGAAAAACTGTACTTTGAGAACTGCCCTGTAGAGAAGGGCAACTTCTTGTTCTATTGCTCTGCTAGGAATGGAAGGGATTTATGCTGTCTGTCTGCTGAAGTGTGCCACATGACGAAAGGACAAACTTCAGATACGGAATCCCTTCCATCTGCTGGGTCAGCTTTGTAGCTCTCTGATCTCAGCTCAAAGCACTCTAAAATAACACAAATGCAAATTAAAAAAAGCAAATAGGCTGAAGAATGATATTCTGCAAGTAGAAAGCAGTAAGAACCCCTGACAACCACTGTTATACCTGCTGAGAGGAAATCACTTTGGTAGTGATCAGCTTTTGCAGGTTTCTTCACTGAAATATATATTGACAAGCTGAGTCACCACATTCTTTTAATGTGTTCTTTTGTGTTGTTTTTTGTTTTTCTTTCCTCATGTAGAAGTAACAACGACTTTGGTAATTGTTGAGATCTGACTGTCCTCTTATTCAGCAGATCTATCTCATGGATTTGCTTTTGTTGACACCAGTTGATATGTCTTGAAAAAAAAAACCACTTGTGTGATCTAGCGAAAAGCACATCAGAGGGTAAGGTGAATGGAATCTTCATTCTGCATATGAATGTGACTAACCTAAACAACATGGATAATGACAGGGCTGGAATCTTTTGTTCCTTAAACATAAGATTGTTTTCTTCGCATTTGGTTTGTCAGATGTTCTTTGACCCTCTCGAAACAAAATTGTTTCTGTATTTTAGTTCATTACAGCTGCATTGATGATTATTTGAAATTCATCTTTTGACTTTATAAGCACAAATACTGCATGATTGATTTGCTCCTTAGCTCTTTCTTCCTTATGTGAGTAAGAGTTAGATTGCTCATTTCAGAGTAAATAAATAAGACCAGCTATTTAACAAGAGCTTTTCGAGAGGCCTTTGCATCATTCAAAACCAAACTTCACTGCTTTTTGTAAGACAAAGTTACCACTACATAATGTGTCATAAAAGATGCTCTATAAATACTGTGACTGAATAATACTTGTATGTCAAGGTTTAAAGGCATATTGAAGAACATTTATGTAATTTACAGTCATTTGGGAAGAGTTCACAATTAGCTAACTACTGCTGTTTACTTGCATTATAGCAAGGCAGGAGAAACGAACACTGTTGTGTTGTTAACTACTTTCTCTAGTGTCTTATAACTTGAAAAATAAGCCATGCCTATCTGCTAACAGATGGAGTTCACAGCTGTGCATGCAAGTGTAGCCAGTCTCAAGGAATAAAAAAAAGACAAAAAAAAAAAAAGGAAAAATAAAATATATAACAAAACCCACAGAATTTTCCTTTACTGAAAAAATTGTGGGTGTATGTATATATATGTGTGTGTATGTATGTATATTTTTTTTTTCCTGCACTTTCCCCAGAATTTCTTCCTATGTATTCATGGTAGTAGAACCTAGTACAATCAGGTAAGCGTGAGAAGTATTGTATAGGGACTCTTGACATAGATATCATCTTCAAATCTCTATACTCTTGTTTCTGCATTTCCTGTTTCTTTTGTCTCTGTGCATCTGTTCTGTTTTATTGTGTTGTGATCTTCCACCCCTTCTTCCTCCCTTGGTGAATGTTACAGAATCTCCACCTTCTTCCATACACATAAAAACCTGCTTGAACTGTAAAGGTGGAAGGTTAATTTTTCATATTAATATCCAATTATTTATTTCTCATCTTTATGAAGAAATGTACCTGCAAAAGGGAGGAGACAAACACATGAAGTGGAAGCCATCATTTGTCATTTCTGAACGCTGCTGGAGGCATTGTGTAAAATGCATGTTTTAAATGTTTAAAACAAAGTATACCATTAAGTGTGTGGTGCTAAGGAGGATTTTATCTAGCAGTGAATCTTTTCAATTTTAAATCCCAGTATAGAGACAATTTACAGTTGCAATCAAAATGATGCACACAGTTGAACTTCAGCACCATCTGTAACTCTACTGGTATTTTAATAATGAATAAAATTATATCTTGGCAACAAAAGCACACTTAAATACCTTTAAATTCCAAGCAAGGCCTTGAATAGGAAGTTATGATGCCTCTTATTCTGCCTAAAATCTCCTTCATGCTTACTATAAAATAGTAAACCATAGTCTTAGTTTGGCTTGTCAAATACTCTCTATTTACAGTGGAACCAGGTTGTTGTTGCATACATGTTCCTGACTAACAATATAATAGGGAGAAGTAATACAAACTTCATAGTCAAAGATTTTCTGCAAATTTGTCTCAATGAGGACACACAGTGCTATTAAAAGTAGTTCAAGTTTGAAATATGGGAAATCCATGAATCTCAAGGGCTGGTGATCTTTCCCTGATT
Source organism: Pavo muticus (assembly GCA_016647715.1). NCBI lineage: Eukaryota > Metazoa > Chordata > Aves > Galliformes > Phasianidae > Pavo > Pavo muticus. The sequence continues at coordinate 3,315,431 of JACDJE010000005.1, forward strand.
GCATCCTCTTCATCAAAGCTTTCATTAGGGAAATGTTTATGCCCTTTCTGGATGGCCTTCACAAGTGGAAATCAATGTGTTTTGTCCTGCTAACTCTTTAAGCAGACAAGGAAATAGCAGCAGGCTGAGTTTGTTACCACATCTCGGTCATGGCTGGTGACTACCTGTCTGTGTTCCAAGGATTGATTCTCCTCAAAAGAGGGTGAAAGAAACATCAGTGGAATCTGGGAGTTTACAGCTCTCTGAATATCTTCAGAGCCCACTAATTGGAAATCTAATTCACATTGGTTGATGCTGCAAAATATTATCTTAGGGTTGAAGAAAGTTAAAAACTGGATCACATGCTCACCAGTGCTTACATAAAACTTGTACTGGAAGAATTAGTGGAGCTGGGCTGTCCATATTGCATCCATATTGCAGAAAACAGTTTTGGTAAAATACTGGCTTCATTCTGCATGTTTCTGAAGCATGGCAGACTTATGTCCTGTCTCTCCAAGATTTAGATGCATTTTTCTAAATCACTTTTTTCATAATCATTGCATGTGGTGGATGCTGTCACAAAATGTACAACTTAATCAGATATTTTGGCGCAAAGCCTTTAACAAAGCTCACTAACTTATGGATTTTTAGCCAAAATTGATATTAGCTGGCATCTTTCACAGGATCCCAAAATTAGTGTCTAAGTCCTGATTAAATGTCTTTGAAATCTGAACCAATGTTTATATTTGTGTTTTAATATGAATGTTGTTGAACAAAATAGAAATATATGGAGATAAAAGGAAAGAGAAGATGTTTTTACTTGGAGGGAAATTTAAAGCTGCAAGAAAGAAATCAAAAACAATGAACCAAGTAACTTCTTTATAGATTGTGAGTTTCTGTTTTTTTTTTAAATTTATTTTCATTTTCTAAAAAATAGGAGTGAATAGAAATCAGAAAAACTGATTCAGTGCAGGTAAATGTGCATTTTTTCCCTTTCAGAAACAACATTGTGGAGGATGGCTCTATTAATATACATTAAATTGCAAATGTTAACCATAATTGCCTGTTTCTCAGAACTTAATGTAGTCAAGGTCAACTTCCGTTTCTCAAATGCTAGTCAACATCTGTATTGTTATGTGATTTGCATGAAGAATGCAGTTTATAGGTACAATTAGATGCTCTGTTTTTGTGATTGTTCTTTGCTAATTATCTGGCTGGCAAGAAAATATAGGAGAAAAATGCAACAGAATAGCAGCGATTTTCTTTGTCCAGATGTTTTAAATGATTCTGTAGTATGGAATGGTTTCTTGGTTAAAATCAATGCTTTCTATTGAAATATAATGCAACTGACTCAAAGAAGTAAAGTTCTTATTATTCGGACAGACAAATTCCAAGCTTTTTTTGTCTTGTAGAGTAGAGCAAGAAAGTAGAAATCTGGGAGCAGCTGGAATAAAGGCTTTTTCTGTCACAGCAAATGAGAGAGATAATATTTCATGAAATGTTGGCTTTGCTGTTAGTATTACTGTGGATCCTCTCTAAATATGTGCAAAATGTTTCACCTCTTTTATGTTATCAAAAAAGGAAACATAATAAAATCCTTTCTTAGGGAATTTTGTAAGGTTGATATATGTATGTGTGCTTTCTTTTGACTCCGCGTAGATGTAAGGCTTATGATTCCCACTCAGTGTTCACATCCCACCTTTTTGAAACCCATTGTCTATTTCAGCAAAGTGAGGAGATCTCAACATCTGTACATTTTGTGTGCAGTGTGTCAGACAGGGACGTACCAGAGCATATGGCCTGGATTGTTGACTGATGCATCCTAAATGCTTTGCTCTGCTTTGACGTTTCATTTGCTTTTGCATGCCCTGAGTTGCAAGTCTGTATGTTTAGGGCTGTTATGCCCAACCTCTGATATTGTGCAATTAGCTTTGAGGGAAGAGCAGAAGAGTGACCTTGCATCTCGTCAGAGTATCCCCTCAAGCATCAGCTTTGCTTGGAGGCTGTTCCTTAAAGTCAATCATTATTCTCTTATCTGTAGAGAGGCAGACTGTGTTTGTTCTGGTGCTCTCTGAGCTATCTTCAAATTGTTAATGCTCTTTCTAAATCCCAAAGCCTGAAAATTACATGTTTTTATAGTTAGTTATGGACCTGGAGGAAGACTCCTCCTTGTAGCGTATTTTTTTATTGAGGAAACCGTTAGAGGATTCCAGAATTTGGTGTGAAAATGACATTATAATGTTGTAGCAGCGGAGATCCAGGTGAGTGTGTCTTGGGACTGGAGCAACAGCTATGGAAATGTAGATAAAGCATCTGGCAGTTAGTAGAGGTAATTGTCACTTTCCATGATGTATCCTCCAGAGATCTTGGCTAACATCCTGAATGCATTGCTCTGAAAAGGTTTACACTTGCTGTAGCGCTGAGATGCTTCGTGTCCTGTGTGTATCTTATGATAACATTCAGTAATTGTTAGAATTCAGAGATTGCTGCTGTGATTCTAGTCATGGACAGCTGGTGAATGACAGACTGATATGCTCAGATCTGAGGTGAGACAGCCATTTAGACATTGTTTACATTAAAAATTTTTCCTTTATATCTAGCCTCTGTTTCCAAGTGTGGTGCTAAGTAGTCCTTATGACAATGATTGAGTATCTACAGCTAGAGAAAGCTAGCTCGTATAGGTAATGCAATTTTAATATTTGTGATGCCAATTTAAAATGTAAATATGGTTCATTTACAGACCTAGGCATAGCGTCACCGATGTTTTTACGTGAAGGAGAAGAGCAAATTTTTGCCAATTTAGCCTGTCAGCTTCACACATGGTATCTTCCCTCAGCATAGTTTCACTTAAAAACACACCTGGCATTTTTTAATGGATAAAAGCAAGGCTCTTAGTCTCATCTCCTCTTAAAGCTCTAAGAAGGGTATTCATGACATTTTATTTTATGTCAGATAACCAAGCACAGAAAGCTCTGGGGAAAGAAAGGCTTCTTGGAGGGTGACCAAGAGACCAGTGGTGCTCTCTCGTAGAGGAGACTGTCCTGCTCTTGGGCCCCATATAGTCACTTAGGCAGTATAGAAACCCTTCCTTTTATCCCTTTTGAAAACACAGAGCTGATGTCACAAGGACACTGAACCTCCTTTTGAGAGTTTCTAAACCCCTTCACTAGATTTTATAGAATGCAGAATTTTAAGGGAGTTTGGTGTGCTGATATATTTACTGGTTGACATCTTTATTTAAATTGCTTTTCAGGTCACAAGTGATAGTGAATTTAGGTGGCTTATTTTAATTTACAGGTTGATTTGAATTATATTGGTTATGCTGATTTTGATATAGACCTGTTTTTAATCTAGGCATGAGTAGTGTTAAATAAAATACTTCTAGAACTAAGTGTAATAATTAGTAAGGGGAGGAAACATACATTTATAATGTTTTAATAAACAGTACTAAGTTTGTTTAATTTGATTTTTCCAGGATAAATGTGCTAGACAAAATCTCTTAGAGCTGCCATTCTTTATCTCCTCGTGGGCTGAATTTCTCATCAGCCCTTGCGTTGTTTTGCATGAAATCATTCTCGCATAACCTGGTCTGTGGTTCATGTTCTGCTGTTTAGAGGCTTAAGTTCTAAACTAGTGAATCAAATATTTTAATCCAGTTTGTGGGCCGGTAACTAAATCTGTATTAATAGTTTTCCACTTCTGCCACCCCCTCTTATTTGCTAATCCATCAGAGTATTATTTTTGTACGCATTTAGAAAACTAATATATCATCCCGATTCTTTCAGAATATCAATTGGATTTATGTTTAATATTATCATGAAGATCGGTTTTGCAGTGTATTTGTCAGCATAAAAATCCATACTGAGAAATCTGCTGCATTAAAAGTGTTCTTTCCTGATGTTTTCAGCATTTTGAGCCATGCGCTGTATGTTTTCAGCAATCCTCACCAATAGTTTTTACTTTCTAACCGCTCATTTGGAGCTGCAGACTTCAGCTTATTCATCTTTCACAGTAGTGTAATACTTGTTTTATTTCTGCTTTTTTATGAACAGACTGATTTTCTTAAAAAGCTGCTTACCTATATATAAATGTAGAACTGAGTTAATTTTCAGTTTCCCGATGTTGTTCACGTAAAATTCCCACCTACTTTTGCACAAGAATATGGAAATTCTCCATTTTAATACATCCAGCATATATTTAAATGACTCAATCAAACATATTTGCATTTAGAAAGAGATTATGGCTGCTTCAAGAATTTCCTATCATAATGTTTGTTAGCTCACATTTGAGTATTAGTAAGATAGTTTCATTTTACTTCCATGTGTGGATTGATATAGGAGTAGCCACTGCTACTGAAGGGATCAGAGTCTGCCTATTCTTCCCATCACATCAATGGACTTCCGCTAGAGGGAAGTTTCCCAACTGTCCCTCAGCCCAGTGTGCACAGGGATGCTGAAGGTAGCCAACAGTGTTGCTCTCCTGCTGAGCAAACCTCAGTGACCCTCCTACAATAAAGGCAGGACTTAGATTACAAAATATCCGTGCCGTTCTATAGAAACATTGCAGAAAGAGATGAGTAATATTTCAGCTGTAATCAGGCTCTGTACGGGGAAACATCTCAGACAATTCTGGATGATCCTACAGTTGCTGTCACAACTGTAAATTCCTATCTGTTTCTATTCCTTGTTTTTTGTATCCGTAAAGTATCGTTAATGCATCTCTTCCTCACCCATTCCAAGTTAAGTATTTACTCTGTGAGTTTGAGAGCACTATGATGTCTGAGATCTTGCTAGCTTTCAGGACATTTCCAGTAATTTGGTTCATGTTTCTTCCATGGGAGATTCAGTCAAAAGTGAGCCATGGGTTTGTTCTGTGGGGGTTTATTTTGATTTTTTTTTTTTTAATTGTTATTCCCATTGGGAACCAGGATTATATTCTTGAATACGTACGTGACAATGATGCGCAGAAAAAATTTTACTGTATCTAATTTCATTGTTCTTCAAATGTTATAGGCTCAAAATTTTAATTGCGTTATGTGCAAGTGTGCAAGCACACTTGTAGTTGTCCTCAGATGAGGATATGAAGGGGAGGGAGGGGAAGTCCCAGGCCACTCATTTGACTTGCAAAACTAATTTGGACGTGATTTTGTGTGTTGTGAAAGGCCAGGTCCTGTATTCTTGTGTGTTGCTTATGTACAGAAATAAGAAGTTGTAACTTCAACATTATATACCTGCTCAGTAGATAAATATTTTATTGAGCACAACAACTGAGGTGTTACATGAAGTCTGCTAGGCGTTACTGTATACTTTCAGTAGCTTTTGCAACCAGAATTTCTGCCTTCTTAAAGGAGAATCCATACCACAAAATTGCATTTTCTGAAAGGAAATATTTTCAAGTATTTAGTGTGTTAAAAACAGCTTACATCAGGTTGCAGTTCTACCGGACTGCTGGCCTGGAAGGTAAATTTCAGTTGCATGCGACAGTGATGATATACTTCATGCTAAGGGATTACACGCAAATTTAATCCTTTTCTAATCTCTGTCTAATAAGCAGAAACATAGACCACCTTGACATAGTAGAAGTTGACATATTCTTGTTTTTTGCTTTATTTTAGATAATTGCGATGGTGCGTTGGTATCTACCTTACCTTCATCAGCCTTTACCAGTTCTTCTGAGTTCTTCAGTACTCACAGTCCCAGCTTTGCAAAGCTCAACAGGCGAGATGGTAAGGTTGCAGTGGGAAATGCCTAAAATATTCATTCTAATCACAGTGATGAAGAATAATTGTTTGTATGCAGTGCATTCAGAGCCAAGTTTCAGTAAAGCTGTTAACTTAAGCTTTTGTGAGATCTTTATTTAGGAGCAATTCATTCCTTTTATTGTACAAAATTTATACTGAATTTGAAGTTCTCTCATTGTAGAGGAATTGTGTAGGAAGCTTGGGTTGTTATTTTGCTTTTGAATAATTTTGCCATGATTTTTAGAGCTTGAAGCTCACTAGCCTTGAGAACTTGTTCTGAAGCGTAGGTGTTTATTAAGGGCAGTAGCAACTAGATATGCAAGTTCTAGTGGAATTCAGTAATTACACAGCTCAGCAGAAATATTAAAAATGAGTGAAAAAACTTTGCAGGCATTTGCAACAAGGAGTGCTTGAGGCCCTGATAATGAGCTCATATATGAGGTGAAACTATTGGGATCTAATTTGATATTAGAAAAAAAAAGTAGGCAATATCTAGGACATCATTTGACATTTTGTTGCAGGCTTTGGTTGTTGGCTCTCGTTGCCAAACTAGAGGCTCAAAAAGAGGAAAGCCCTGTATTATGACAATATGTATGATTTTAATAAAAACACTAATTAGTATGTTACTAATAGAGAGACTTCAATTGAAAATAAATGAGAATTTTCCTACTTAAATATAATCTATGCAGTGTGTCTTTTAATTGAACATTTCTGTTTGGTAAATCTGTAGGAGGATACTAAAGGAATCTCACTTAAATAGTTGGCGCTAGAGATTGGGAGTTGGTATGTCATTAAAGAAGTCTTAAATGGAAGTTACTGTCTTAAATTTAAACTCTTGAACCAGAGATCCTCAGCACGTAAAAAGTAATATGGTAGTTGCCTGATGTACAGAAACTTGAAGACATTGACCACAGAATTTCAGTTTGCTTTGCCTTTATCTTGAGCTGAGATAGTGAGTAGGTGTGCTTACGTAACTTGGCTTAAATGACTAAATTTGTCTTCTGAAAAGAGGAAAAGATTCAAAATCAATATTACTGCAATTTCAGCTCTGGGTGTACTGAATCTTAAAATTATATTAACAGTGCCTAAAATAAACTTACATGGATTGCAAACTTAGGGTAGGAAAAGTTAAAGTCTTATTTAGGTGTGCTAAGGTAGTTTTGCCATGTAGTGGGCTGTCATGTATTCTAGTTCTTTAGATGTACATTATTACATCGGTAAGATCCACGTGGTTTATGGGTACAAGCTGTGAAAACAGAAGACGGAGAATACTGAAACTGAGCTCTAAGCAGGGAAGCTGTTTCAGATGTGTAAGCAACTTCTGTTTCATGTTTTGAAGTTTTATTTGGTAACTGAGGAGCTAAACCCAACAGAAGGACCTAGAATTTGAATTCTACATTGCTTAATTGTTTTATTGCATGGACTGTTGTAGAAACACAAAGGTGTAATGCCAGCTGACTTCGCATGGTTTGGGGGAAGAATTGGTGATAGATGGTGGCTGAAGGAAATTTCTTAGGCTGATACTTGATTAAATAAAACAGACACCTTTGCAAGAAATAATATTTTGAGGAATAATATAATTCATGTCTTTTTAGTTATGTTGGAGTGTTTGATGCATTTTGTTTTCATTCATAATTGATAAAACATAGCTGCAAGTAATGGTACTTCAAGATAGAAAACCAAATTAAATACATTTATTAATATAAATTTATTTGTTAACATAAATACAAATGCAACAAGTGAAGATGAATTTATAAAATACAACAGAATGTTTTAATGAATTAAGACGATTCAGTAGAAGATAACTAAAAAGCTGTTTAAAAAAAAAAAAAAAGAAAGCCTGGAGCAGTGGAATATGCTATTTAAAAGTAATCTCAAAAAAATCACAAAAACACAAACAAGCCAAACAAACAAACAAAAAAAAAAAAAAAACAAAAACAGAAGAAAAGCTTAGCATGCAGTCCTGACATTGCTCAATTAAAATGCTGATAAATCTGTACTGGTAGTAGTACAAGCAGTTAATAAAATTCTGATGAACGTTATTCTGAGATGTGAAATATATTACTTATCCATGAGAGGGATTAATCAGCTATTTTGTTTACAGTAAATAAATAATAAAAAAAATAAGAAAATTGCTACAATCAGCTGAGCTTTTCCAACTCTCTATTAGCTCTCAGTTTGAGTAGTCAGTATAGGTAATTTATGTGAAAGAATATAAAACATACATAATGTCAAAAGGAATTTGTCTTATGGCCGAGAAGCGTTTGATCTGGGCATTGAAGTAAAATTGTGCAGCAGGAATGCACTTAGCTTCAGCAGGAAGTTCAAGAGATTGTAGCACAATATAAAGCTATTTGAGCTGTTTGTAAGACACTGTGGGATGGAAAAGAACATTTCCTTTTGATTTGTGTTAATAAGTTATAAATAAGCACGGGCATCTTGAGTAGTTCTGTGCAACATCAAGGATCACTGATTGCATAGCTGTGGGTTTAAGTGCTGTTTTTGGAACAATTATAGCAAAATATACAAAAGGTTTCAAAAAAAGTATTTGATAATATTTCTTGGAGTAATTAGAATCTCCAACTGAGAAACCATGTGATCTTCTTCCTCGTTTTTCTAGTATTATAGTTTGTTGCCATGGAGCAATATGAACATGGAACAATGTACATTCCTGTGGCATGATATTTCCACTAGGACATTTTCTTCTTACCACACTGAACCATTTTCTTGCTATTTTGCTATGTGTGGAATCCTGTGAATGCCAGTGGAAATCTGGTAGGCAGAATGGGGAAATGGCCTACTTCTCAGACAGCAAATTGTGAAGTGCCGAATGTACTGACTTTTATCATGCTCTCCAACTTTCTCAAGAGAGGTAATGTGGCATCTTCATACATTAGTATTTTCCAGGTTACCTAAAAAACAAAAATCCTGATTCAGTAACTGTAGTATGTGCCATAATTGGTCTACTTATGTTTATGCTACACTATTAGTAAAAGATGTATGATCCTGTTCAATTTCCTCATGCCCAACTGCAGGAAAGTAACATCAGGGTTATGCTAGTATGTATTCAGAGAACGTTGTCTTCAGTAACATTGTTTTAGGTAGCCTTTGATGTTGCAGAGAAATTTTACCTGCTAATCTCACAAGTCAGTGTAATTACTGTGGAAATTACAACAGTGAAAGATTTGGAAAGGGAAATAGTGCAGGCTTTTGGGGTGCTCCTTATTGCCTCCCTCCCAGGGAGAAGTGTGAGTTGAAAGCGTGTTGTCTGTAACCCCTAACGTCTCTGACAAGTTTGGCTTCTGGACTGCAAGATCAACCAAACCTGCATAGGTAATGCTAAGAGAAGATGTCATTGCTGCATTATTCAGTGCTCACATTTAAAGAGTGACACTTCTTACAGACGAACGTGCTTGTGTGAAGTGCTGTTCAGAGATGCCTTATCTGTAATTCGAGAGCTTGAGCCCAGTGCAAATCTCCCACATTTCCATTCAGTGTCTATCATTCTTTTGACTTTCTTCCAAAAGATAAACCTATTGTACCGTGCTCAGAATGGAAAACAATGGTGCATAATGAAGCAAAATACTTCAGTAGAAAGCATATCGCCTTAATGTCTAAACTAGCAGTAGGAACGAGAGAGTACAAACGATATAGAGTGGGTGCTACTTATGGTGTTTAACAAACTACTGGAAACTCATCTCAAATAACTTACGGGTGACTTTTCTCCATCTAGGAGTTGCTGATGTGTTGGAGAATGGCTGACTGAAGATACAGCAAAGGAAAGAGGAAAATGCCCGCATCTCTCTTAATATTCACTGAATACATCTAGAATAAGCTCTTTAGAGTGGTGAAAGGAACAACTTTGTGCCATTACCTACCAGAACTTCTAAGCTGAATTCCTATGTCCTGTGTTGTTTCAGTCTGTGTCAAGGATGAGAAGTTTTTGTCCGAAAGGTTTTCTTTGGCTCCAAGTGCATTAGTCACAATTCCTTATAAGCTGAATTTGCAGCTGGTTGATTTTGAACAACAATATGTAGAAAAAGGTTCTCAATATGGAATTAAAATAACAGTAATAAAGTGCATTGTTAGGAGTTCCAGATTGCAGGCTTCTACGCTTCTTTAAGTTGTGTGTCTGCACAGGGCTAAAACAGTCAGATAATAAGTGAGTGAAATTCCTAATATTCTGGTTAGATCTTCATGATACACTAATAGGCAAGAGGAGTATTCTATTTTAGGCAAGTAAAATAATATTGTTGGCAACATTAAGATTTATGTTGTCAATGGAAAAAAAATAAATCATGGTGTTAGGCAAGCAGTACCCATTGGTTTGGTTGCAAACTCTTTTCCCTGGAGCATTCTTGTAGATCAGCGAAGACTGAGTTGCTGAGTACGCACCGAGTGGGTATCATACTCAATTCTAGCTGGAATAAGCACACTTCTTTTTCAGGAATTGGGATTAAATCCTATTTTAACAAAATGAGTAATGAAACTTTTAATATCTATTTTTAGACAAAATAAAAATCACTTTTGAGTTGGCAAATCCAACATAGTCCAGGGAAATCAAGAATGTTTTTAAAAGGCAAAGTCACTGAAATACAGTTCTTTGATATCAGCCACACTTATTGATCTTTCAGCTCAGTTCACTTTAATACTCTATTCAAGGATCAGCTTTGAGACAGAGTAGTTAATAAAATACAAAGATAAACCCAGCTGTTTATAACCAACATTTATTGATACTTTTTTTCTTTGGAAGTGTATATTTGGAATATTCTTGTAGTTCATGTATAAATTTGTTAATGCTTCATTCTCAACACAGTATTTCCCCTTTCTAGTGGAGTTTTATTCAATGCAATCACAAAACTACTCTTGCAGACTTTGCTAATAATGGTGAAGCAAGATGATGAGTTGCTGAAGCAATGGCAGCCTGAAAATTTGCTGCTTTGGGTACTTTGGAACAAATGGCTTCTCTGTTTTTCATAGCTGCATTGTTCACTTATTTGTAAGGCTGGAGTGAATGCTGAATGTATATAGAGAATAAATGTGTGCAAGTAGAAAATAGGTAAAAAAAAATGCAGACTATAATTTACAAGTATAGGAATAAGCTAAAGAACATGAGATAATGTATTGCAATCTGGGAAAACTTGCCTTTTTAACCATAAGCACACGTTTATTGTAGTGAGTGAATGTTATAATTCAGGCAGTGGTTGCAGTTCCATATTTCATTGATCTAACATGATCAAGCGCCTGTTTAACTACTAGAAGAATTTGAGGGACAGTATTAAGTACTTTTTAAGGGATAGACGTGAGTTACAAACTATGAGCTTACATGTGGGCATGACTTCAAAAATCTCCATTCGAGAATGGAGAGTGGAATTTGATAACTTGCAAATTATGTTTCTCTTTGTAGTTTATTTTGAAAGAAACAAAATCTTCACATGTATACTCAATGTGCAGCTTGTATGAAGAAGAGATCACTCTACTTTGCGAAGGCACTTCTTTTAGTTATTCATTCAGATGTTCTCTAGCTGTACAGTATATTATTTATGAGCATTTACAACCTCTAATTAAACTGTTTTTTTCAGTACTGAGGGCACACATCAAGATAACTAATATTTTCCCTCATCCTTCAGAAAACAGCAAAAAAGAAAATGTCAAAGCAAATTAGAAGTTATACACCATTCCCAGAGCTGTAGAAGCACTCAAGGAGGGAAAAGATACGATTTTTTTTTTTTTGGTATGATGTGCCATGCTCATTGACATTTCTCCAGCAGACAATGAACAGATTTCCTAAAAATTGTTGAATTCAGAATTCCTTATAAATTGTATGTTAATCAAGAGAAACAGGTAGGATATTTTCTAAAATCATGAGCAAACAATTTTACATTTAGGAAGTGGACTCCTCTGTGACAACCTGAAATAATAACATGCTTCTTTCTCATGTTTAATTTCTTGAGGTTATCATAGTTACCTGCATTACTTTTATCTTATCTCTCTTAGGAGCTGGAGGTTGGTCTCCGCTGGACTCAAACGAGCAGCAGTGGCTCCAGGTTGATCTCGGAGACAGAGTGGAGATTGTTGGGGTCGCTACCCAAGGCAGGTATGGGAGCTCCGACTGGGTAACCAGCTACACGCTGATGTTCAGCGACACCGGCCGCAACTGGAAGCAGTACAGAAAAGATGACACCGTCTGGGTAGGTGTGAACTCCAGATGCCTTTCAGATTTTCTGGTTCAGGCTCAATAAGGGATTTGGAGAAATGGCTTCAGTTTCTGGTCAGAGAAGTGGGGTAGCAGTAAAGGAAGCAGATCTGAATGATGTTACGGGCTGTTTTGATCTAACCTCGTTGTGTCTTTGTTGCCAACTGTGTAATACATGTTTAGGCCCTCAGGACTACATTGTTTTTTCAAATTATGATGATACTCAGGACACTTGAAATGACCTGCATGCTTCTGTGCCTGGTTGGCTTTGATTCAGGCACACCAGGCTAAACAGGGCTAATCACACAGGTACTTTCTCTGGGAAGTATGGAAATAAACTCAATTTTATGCACACTTGCTGGTCAGAACAACAGAGCGCATGCTGGGGGAGGTGGGTGGTAAATTGCTGCTCAGCTTGAGAAAGCTGCAACTACAGCATGACTTGTAGGATGATTTAGCAGATGCACTGAGAGTGCTCAAGGCTTTTCCTAAAATTTTCACGCAGGAGTCATACTTGCTGTGTTGCAGGTTTAATGTGTGGCCATAACAGGTGCAGTTGGTAAGACTACATGCCATAGCAGTGCCACCTCAGGTGTGAATGGAGAAGTTTAAAATATAATATGGAAAATGTGAATTGTTAGTGAGTTTTTAATGAGCTGTACTGTCTTCTCTGTACTGTATTCTCTGTTGTGAGGATAAATAGCTTTGGTAGCATGGCAGTATTTGGTGGTAAATGGAGTATATACTTCATGAAAATAGAAGGGAACATTATAAGGATGATCAAGTAAACTTCTGGTTTTGTCGTATTCTTTTTTTTTTTTTTTTTAATTTCTCCTTAAGTGGAAATTTGAAAAGACAATACATAAGACTTACCTTAGCTATTCTTCATGCCCTATGGATTCCGTTTTGTGAGTTTCTCATCTAGCACCAATATTGCATGCAAGAGTAAGAATAAGCCCAGCAGGAATTTAACAGTGAATCAGAATTTATGAAGAACCCAAACTCTCTTTTATTTATTAAATGATCAGGCATGAAGGTGATTCAGGAGAAATCTTGACACAAGTTCTACAGCTTCAGTTGATTTTTTTGGTGAGATAATTTTTATACATTCTTGTAATGGAAACTACAAAGGAAGATATTTATTTCTGTATGTAGTTGAGGAAAAATGAAACAGAATTTGGTTGTGGAAGAAGGTAACATTAGGAGAAGGATTTGGATATTCTTCCCCTGCACATTAGTTTCTAAAAGTCACACTGACTATGCATGCCAATAGTATAATTCCAATCCAGAAGAGCCATTTGCTCTGTGTCCCCGGGTAGAGGGCTTGACATGGTTGTTGAGATGCATCACCAGACTTGCTTGGAAAAATCTGATGGTGAATGTACAAAGTGGACTGATTTCATGGTTTGTTAGATCCTACAGTTTGCATAAACTGGCAAGTGTCATTAACACACAAGAGTTTGTATGCCTGCCCATGGAATTAATGAAAATCAAGTTACTCCTGTTCAATTTTTATTCCAACTAAAGAGAAAATTGGTTTCCTTTTTTATTTTCTTGAAACTTTTGCGTTTGTTTCACTGAATGGAAATAGATCTTGAGCCACTTAGTGCACAGAGAGGGAAGTCAAAGAGGCTTTCAGAAGCATGTATAGATCTATAATTTCAACTTTTTTTAGCATTTGTTTTATTGGCAATAATCCTTTCTACAGGCTTTTTACAAACTAAGAAGAAAATAAGTATGCACAGTCCAGCCTTACTTCTGTGAAAGGCAGAGCCCTGGGTGAAATGAGCACCATGGTGCGCTTGTTTTTAACATCTGTTAAATTGCTATAAGGGAAGTTCTGCATTGCTCACACCTTCAACAGGACCGTTGCCCTTGACTTTAAGGGAGGAAAGTGGAGAGGATTGTTTTACATGGATAGGAAAGGAATGCCCTAGGGTAGCCTCCAGTGGTGTCACCAGATAGCCAATTTAAGCATTAGGAATCTGTAACCCATTGCCAGAGGGACTGGGTAGTTTGTCAAAGCAAGATCCAAGGCAATAAACTCCAGTATCAGGGCAGGCTGGCAAGTCACCAGGTTACCTGTCATTCACAGGGAGGTGCAAGTTAAAATTTAGGATACTGTGAAAGTATACCACTTCAGAAATGTCAGATGGTTGAGTGGGAAATGCATTCCCACCTCTCTTGCCCCTTCTAGCTTTAACTCTGAAGCTTTTTTCTCCTGTCCTTAGAGCAGTGATTTATTGCTGTCTGTGTCCCTTAAAACTTCAAGTTCTTTAAAATTTCCTTCTTAAAACTTTGTGTATAACTAAAAGAGCTAGTAATCTACCCACTTAGTTGTTTTCTCTGTATATATTTTTTGTTTCAGAGATCTGTGCTCTTCCAGACTACGCATGGTCAATTCTGTGACTCATGGCTCAGAAAGGGCTCTGAAATCTAAACCATTATTGCTTGAGGTTTCTGACATGGAATTTGCTGCTATATCAATATAGAATATTGATGTATGTTGGACCTGTTAGGGTCTGTGATACAGCTTTCAGGTGTTATGTTTTGCTGGAAGTTTGTGTTTGATGTATGGCTGTTACTCTCGTACTTGGTGAGAATGCCTCTCACAAAGCACTCCTTGTTGATAATTAGTCATTTATTGCTGTTGGAAGTGGGGATTATGTATCAGTGTAAGGGACCTATGTGGTCTGGTAAATTAATTTTAGTTTTTTTTTTTGAAGGTAGTGGAGCTTTGTTAGGAACAAATCTGATAGAATAATTATTAATTGAAGTGGAAAGAGGGGTGTAAAAATTACATTTAATAGTTACCATTTGTTTCTAAGTAGAAATGTGAGGCTTCTCTTCATTTTCATTCATTTCCATATTGGTAAAGGAAAGCGGGGTCTTGAAATGCCTTCTACACTCTGTCTGTTAGAAATGATGTGAACTCTTAACATCTTCTCAACCCAGGTCAGATTAAAACTCTAGTTTCTTACTGCCTATCTGCATGACCCAAACACAAAGTTATGGGGTATTACCAGCTGCCTTTACTGTAGTGCTCTCAAAGATGGGTTTACTGGCACAGCCTTTCCCCCTGCATGTTATGGGTCATCAGCCGCGTTTGGTGGAGTTAGCAAAGTCCCTGAGTAAATTTGACCCTGGATGAAAATTTTCATGATAATTTCTTCACTAATGTGTGATATTCCCTATTGCAAGTGATGCTCCTGAGTTGTTTTCAGCCATCTGGGTATAGGTTTTGTCAGCCCCAGTAGTGTATGTGACCTTCAATGCATCTGAGACCTGGGTACAGAAGGGCTTTATTGAGCTGCAGTTAAGACACATGTTAGCACACCAGTTTATATGACCATATCACTAGTTAATATCTATGAAGAGAAAGGGATTTTACAAGGCATACGGGGCACATTATCCTCCTCTCAAAGCACTCATACAGCTCCCATCAACTTCACCATTAATGGGAGCACTGCATAGACAGATCGCGTGGAGAATCGGAAAACCTCTTACATTTTCACTCAGCTTGTGTTTATGATGTTAGTAAATTCTGCAGCTGGAGTTGAAGACAAGACAGATTAGCCATTTAAAACCAATTTTCTAACCCCATTTGTATTTAAATAATCTTGTTACAAAAGGACTCTGTGGTTCAGAGCAAACTAGGCTTATAATTATATTTTCAATATGGATAAATCAGCTGTGTGTGGACACACTAGCTATTGATTGGGAGACATAAAACATAAATCTTATGACTTGTAACAAGAAAATGATTTTCCAATGTTTTTAAGTGTTGAATAATTCAGAATTTTACTTTACCTGCATTTGCGCTGCAGCTTGAGTTGATCCAAATTGTATATATTACTGGGAAAAAACTGTAGGCTGTGATACAATGCTATTTCTTTTTAGATAGCAATTTTTATGCCATCTGTATTGAGAAATTCTTCACAAAGCTGAAAAACACAATCATGCAAGAAGATACAAAGAAATGGGGGAAGGATGCACAGAAGTACGTAGTAAAGAGAGCAAAGGGATGTTCTTTAGAAACGATTTTGAAAGAAATAATGGAATTGGAAATGAAGTGAGACTGATCTGAGAGTGTCAGAGCAGGTTCTTATATTGGAACCTTGAAACTATGTGGAAAGGTAATAAACAGGAAAATAGCATGGATAGCAAGGAGATACTCCGTACTCTGTTCAGATAATTGCACAAACAAAGCACAGGTTTGGAGTTCCCTGTTAGCTGATGAAGCTCCTCCACTGTGAACAGCAAGTGGAAGGGACAGGATGGCTTTGGGTGGAAGTAGGCAGCAGTGAGATCACAAGACAGGAAGAGCATCTGTGGTGTTGGACAATGATACCTTGGTCACAAGAGGTATAGAGCACAACTTGCATTGAGAATTGCCATAGCATCAGCCCCATATCTCGCCAGTGCTTGAGAGGACTGACAAGGTAACAGGAGACTAAGGATGCTTTAGGAGTATATAACTCTCAGGAGAGCAGGAAGAGTCTTAAATGGAGGTGATAATGACCCTTTGCATCCTCTTTTCTCAGGAAAACCCTTGCTTGCGTGTGTGAGATTTTGCTGAACCAAAGGCTTTTCTAATGAAATCTAAAGGAGGGTCATTTTTAATTGGCTTATAAATCTACTGAAGTGCTGTAAACTTTTCCATTTCCTCTCTATCTGGGTAATGATTGTAGAACTGTTTTGGTGAGTTAATTATCGTTAACACAGTTAGAATATTAATCCTCTTATCAGATTTATAGTTGCACTGATTTACTCTAAAAGTATCTTTTAGCTCCAAGTCCTGTTGCCCTCCAAGCAAGATCAGAGCAAAATCCTACCTGTAGTAAAGACAGGTCCTACATTGTTTGCTTAGATGAGGGAATGAGTTTGCCTTGTTATAGTGCTTTACATGGTACTAGTATTCTGATATATTTAATCTACTTTATACATAGTAATTATTCTCAGGCAAGCAGGTGTTAAAACAATATCTGTGGATTATTTTTTTTTCCATTACCATTTTCTCTCAGAAGTGGGAAAGGTGAAGTCTGGAGAATTTAATGCAGATATTAGTACAATGCCCATCACAGATGTTTTCACTAATTCTCTGTACTTGATATCTGGCATCCTAACCCAGGAAACTGCAAGAAATGTGGCTATGTGCAGTCATTGCCTTCATCACTGACTTCCTAAACCTGTTCTTTTGCATGCTCCCAAAAAATTACCTGTTCTGTAACTGTTTAGCTCAGGAAGGCTATGGAAACATCCCTTGGGTTCTAATTTCTACATTTAGCAGAGGGTTGTTAAGGTAGTTTGGTTAGGTTGTGGTTGGACTCGATGATCTTAAAGGTCTTTTCCAACCTGAGCAGTTCTGTGATTCTATCCTTTATTTTATGTAAGACCTGGTATCTCCAAAGCTAAATGCTATCTCTTGACAGTACTACAGTGTGATTGCAGTGCTGGTTTTAACAGATAAGAATGTGAAGAGAGTTGTGTGTGGTTCTGGTTGTTTTAGACTGGCCCTAAAACATTTGTGTCCTCCAAGGACCTTCTGCAGATTTGTCTGTCATAATCCCCAAGCTATTTTTTTCCCTTCCTGGCTTCCAAGAAGAGAGTAAATGTTAGTGGCAGCGTGCTAAGATGCCTATTGCAGTAAACAGTGGACATTTCCTCTCAGATGAAGGATTTCAACCGTATCAGTAGATCAAATCTTGTCATTGTTTTCAAATCATGTTCTATGGCATGTGAAGCTATAAATAGGTGCCTTTACAAATTAAAAATAAATATGGTACAAATAGTGTTTCAGTCCACTTATACTTTCACCTCTGTTGAGCAAATGACCGCTTGCAAATGGACTAAAATGAGAAAGCAACATAGAACAAAGAACAGACAGTAAAGCTGTTTTGCTGAAAGAGAATGTATCATTAATTTGTTTGTAGCGAACAATTTACAAAGATTAGCCAAATAAAAACGTCCCGGGGATAAGCACTAAAGCTGATCCACCCTCAGCTGAAAGCCATTCTGAAACAATAATAGTTGAATTGACTGCGGTGCTGTGCAGAGAGGTTACCTGAGTCCTTCAATTGCTTCCACAGCCGGTTTGCATGTATATATATATTCAACCAAGAAAGAGCCTTTACAGACTACAGTATGCAAATATTTTTCTGCTACAATGTTCCCAATGAAGTCTATGCTAATTTCCATAGTCCTTCTGGGTCATATTAATCAGGATTGAGTAGCTTCTGGGGTTGGTAATGAGATCTGGAGTTTTTATCATTATAAAAAGCCTGTTTAAATCCAAACAAAATGATTCTAAGGCAAAAAGCTTGCTTACATTTTGTGCTGTTGAGTAGCAGTCAGATGATGGTGAAATGCGCAAGGAGAATCACTTGACATCCTTGGCAGTTAATTGTGTGGAGTCCTTAGTGTGAAGAGAGTGGGATCTTTATTTGTGGAGTATCTTGTTTCTTTGAAAGAAAAACTCCAGAAAATAGCACCATTAGTCAGTACAGAATATAGTTCCAGAGCCTGGACCTCGATGGTTTCTTTGCAGTTGTTTGGCGCTCTGGGGGACGAATGAGAATGGGTCTAATTTTCCTAACATCCAATTGTTTTTAAAACTCTTGTCTTCTGACTGTTCTTTCTGTACTGTTCTGTACTATAAAATAAGATGGCTTGTTCCGCTGCTGAAAATTGTGCAGCTTCTACTGATTCTCTATTAATTAGATTAATCTTAAGAATTATCTACCCTATCAGCTCCTTTCTTTGACTTGGAATGTTTGGGCCTTTAGTAATTGCTGTAGGTTTGTACCTATTTTGGTCTGAAGCCTTTCTAAACTTTGGATTATTTCTGTAGCAAGAAGCTTATGAACAGAGAAGTGGAATCCTGTTGCTTGTAGCTAGTCAAAATGACATGTAATAAGAAGAGCTAAGCTATAAACAAGTCATTGCTAGCCACTCTAGTCCTGGAATTTTAATGATATTAGACATCAGAATATTGGCTAAGAAAGGGAATGTGGTGTTATAGATATCAGAGTTACTGATAAGACATGATGATAAACTGGTGGATGTCTTGGAGGGAGAAATGAAAAAATTAGCACGATACTTGTAAGGGAGCTGAGACTGAAGAAGAGGGAGATGGAAACGGAGCTGTATTTGATGGCCAAAGCTTCAGTACATAAAGTGGAAATATAGATCTGTTTCATTACTTCTTCAGTAAGTACCAGTAGAAACCAAGAATCTTCTACCTCTGCTCGTTCACTTCTTATTTATGTGGTTAGCAGATTTCTATCCTATTTTGAGTTAATAGACTCAGTGTTTCCTACCACTAGATCCCCAACAGAAGCAAGAAGGCTTCTGTTAATATTTCTCCTGAAAAAGGGATGCATTCACAGAAACATCATTTTAACATTAAAATTGGATTTAGGTGATAGAGGTGATGCAGGGGGATAGTAAGCCAGATATCATGCAAGGGCCTGGAGAGTTATAGAGAGGGCACTGAGATAATAAAATATTTTTATTTCTGTATATACATTTTAATATTTGCATATATACCTTTTAGGATGTTTGTTAAAGTTAGTGTTGGAAATGCACTCTTTGTCTCTGTAGATTTTCCTCCCTACCCCAATTCCTGGTAGTTTCAGCATGCTATTAGTTTGGTTTTTTGGATGCTGAAAAAGAGCTTATTTTTTAAAAAACTTGTGGAGAGAATTTAAAAACTATTATTCATTCTCATTAAGCACCAATTCTATCAGATCTTTTTTTAACTGTCAGTGCTTATACTAGAGTATACCAAGTTTGGAAGTAGAATTCTCTAATGCCTAATACAAGAAAAATATAAATATTTAATATATTCTATTAGATATGTTTCCTAATTCAATAAAGAAGAATTAGAGGTATTATCAATATTTTAAAAGAGAAAATAACATTATCATTCTTAGTGTGGAGCAGCTCTTCTAATATGTTGCCTTTCCAAATGTGTGATGTATGTTTCAGATTGTTTCAGTGGCTTCCAAGTGTATCTCATGAGAACTTTAAAAAAAAAAAATAAAAAAATTCCTTTATCTGGAGGGGGGTCATTATATTGATTGTAATTTTATTCTCAAAGTTGTTTGTCATGGGAGTGAGGAAGGAGGTAAATCCTTAGAGGGAACACTAAGAACAAATAGTGCTATCAGCAGAATGTGCAAGACTGTCCATGTTCCTTTGAAATGTAACTTAACAGTGAAACTTCTAATACGTATCTGACACTTCTAGGGATCTGCATATGCCTGTTCTGCAACATTCAGATTTGTTTCTGGAGTTAACAAAACATGAGCAAAGCAAGATAGAGAGTAATCCTTATTACTTAAACTTCATCCGTCAGGGAATAAATATTCGTGAGTGGGGAGCACAAATAAAATCCTGAAAATACTATAAAAATTGCATATATATACACCTTTACAGCTTGGAGGAGAGATGAGATTCAGCTCAGAAATAAAACTGGGTCAAGCAGTTGTACTAAGGGAACACTTAATGCGAGCCACTTATTTTTAATCCAGTTATGCAGACTTCTGCATCATCAATAAGAATCGAAAAGTCTCCTCTGGAGAAGGTTCTTCTTTTCCTTTGTCAAGGTTTGGTAGGCTTTAGTGAAATTAAGTGGAAAGACCAGCTTCCTTTGAGAACTAAACCTAAACATGAAATAGCGTAAAATAATGATTTTGTTAACAACGTACGTTTGCAAATTCGATGTCAGTTTAAAAAATGCTTCATAGTTGTTTCAGGTGGGTCACTGTCCTGATAGGAAAGTCAATATTTGTACCAGTTCACTTAATAAAGCTGATCCAAAAAGAACTTTATACCTTCACCTCAGAACTGTTTTAAAGAATAAGCTATTCTGGCAGAGTATAGCAATTCTGTATAATCTCCCTCAATAAATCCCTGCAAATCTGAGGTTCAGGTCCTCTCTGATGTCACTGAGAACTGATTTTGGCTGATGCTTTCAAATCTTTTTTTTTTTTTTTTTTTTTTTTTTTTTTTTTTTGGTGATGTGGGGGGATAATAAGTGCCTTGAGATTGCGAGGTGGGAGTTTTATAGCAGCATCAAAAGAAAACTGCAGTCTGACTTCTGGATCTAGCTTTTCTAATTCTACTTTACTGTCTTGTTGTCATCAGGAGACTTCTAAATGTCTAAAGTGAGTGTTCTATATTTTTCAAGTCAGACCTGAACCTATATTTTCCTGGTATTTTCTGGGCACTGATGTTCACTCTCCATTGCAGTGCTGGTCCACAGCTATTCAGCTCTCCCTGTCAAGTCCTTCATACCTGACAGTATTTGAATGCCAGTCGTGTATAATATGAGCCTGGTGACCAAAATATTTCTACTAGCAGTGTCTTTTAATGATAACAAATGTGAGTTACATGTGTGCCACTTAGCTTCCTTGTTTGGATTTCAGTTTAAAAAAAAAAAAGAGAAAAAAAACAAATAGAAATAGTGCCTACTGAAAAGCCTTCAGTAGTTCGTTACTCAGTAAATACAGATACAATTTAGTTAGGGGAGCCAATACTAAGATCCATCCTCTTTGAAGGATATCCTTCAATTATTACTTTTTTGCAATTAACTGGTTCTTCAGGGAAAAGATTTTTCTCTCCAAGTAAGAAAGCATACTTCAATTTTTTTCCTCCTCAATGAAGCAGTCTTTCTATTCTTCAGAAATTTAAGAAAAGTTTCAACCTCATGCCTTTCAAGTTCTTTAATAATAGGATCATTGTTCAAGCATCAATCGTTATATCCATTGCATGTCTTTAGAACAGGTAATTCTCCTTCTTGTTTGTGACTCAGAATGCAAAAATTTTGTCTTATGTGTATCCATTATGTGTTCTTTAATAAGCACTCACTTTAAACTTTCTAATTTCGATTTGTTTCATGTTACAAGATCACAAACACAAATGGAAGCAGAAATGATTTACTCTGAAGAAGAGCTGTAGCCAGTGCAGTTTAAAATGTAGTCCTCTCTTGGTTTTTCTTTCTGTGAAGGAAAAATCAAAACATTCTTGTTTTTGGTATTAAAAGCAGTCTGTAATGTCTAAGCAGAGTTGGGAACTGACGTAAATTTTTTACTCCTTTTCATCAGTGCAGATAGCTGAAGTATGCAGTTGACTTGTGTAAAGAGCACATTGTATTTACAAATTATATGCAAGAAACCATAGCAAAGTTTAGTCAGCCAAAGCAGAAACTGTCCTAGTAGAATGATTTAGAAAATTTCCAGTCATTGTGATTTGTAAAGCAGTCATGTAGTTCATGATTGACACATTTACGTGTAGCAACTTCTTGTTGGTAATAAATCTCAAGATTTGGTTACTATAGTGAGGAGAAAGCATTCAGATGCTCTTTCCCATCTTGATGTCTGCGGAACCTTTGGGAGTTGTAAATCTACACACAAAAAAACCCCATGAATTTTTAAAAGAGCAAGTGCAGGATTCTGCACCTGGGATAGGGCAGCCCTGGATGCATGTATGGAACGGGACCAAGAGGGTAGTGAACAGCCCCATGGAAAGGGATCTGGGGGTTCTGGTTGGCACAAGTTGAATCTGAGTTAGCAGTGTGCCCTGGCAGCCAGGAGGGACAGCTGTACCCTGGAGTGCATCAGGCTCAGCACTGCCACCGGATGAAGAGAGGGGTTGTCCCACTCTACGCTGTGTGGCCTCATCTCCAGCACTGGGTGCAGCTCTGGGTACTGTAGTATGGCGGCTGCAGCTCCTCACAGGAAGCCGAGGGGCAGCGCTGAGCTCTGCTCTCTGGTGGCAGCAGCAGGGCCTGAGGGAATGGCATGGAGTTGTGTCGGGAGAGTCAGGTGGGGAGACAGGATGAGGGTCTGTGCCAGAGAGTCGTGGGCATGGCACCAAACTGCTGTAGTTCAAGAAACATTTGGACCAGGATTTCATCCAAAACCTCGAACTGTGTACTAAACATTACATATTTTAGAGTGGGGGCTATAAAATTATGTAACTCCTGAACTTGAAAGTTGCTTATTTCTCTCATTTGCTTTGAAGCTTGTTTTCCTCTTTATCTGAAAAATAGCTTTGCTGCCTATTTGTATCTAAAGGGTGTTTACTACACTGTGTGGCTAGCCAGACTCATTAGAAGTAACTGCGTATCTGCTGCCTTATTGTTAAGAAGAGACTTGTGGCTATGCTTTCCAGTGAAGTAAGGCCTGGACTTCTCACTGTCTTCCACTCAACTCTGTTTTTTTCGCTCTGGAGGTCAGCTTTTAGTGCTAAGTCTTGGTATTTGAAAGCTTATAATAGTACCTATGTTTATAATCCTTATTTGGATTATCCCAGATATTTGGTTACAGCTTTGTAAAATGTGTGCTACTTCAGTCTGAGATGTATGTAATAAAGTGTACATTGTTATAAAGGTTAATAGAAATAGTGATCTGCAAGGAATAATCTTATGAAATTAGATTTGCAGATATTTAAGACAGGTTTGAAGAGTTATTGGCAAACATGCTGAGCAGGTGTGCACGTATGTTATGTAAAAATAAACATGTGGGAGAGTGGAGAAGCAAATCAGAGAGATGGAAAGTGGAATTTCAGGTGGCATTCACCCAGCCATGCCTGCAAGAATGCCACAATGAAGATTTATAATTACTTTGGAAATAATGATGATTCTGCTGCCACATTCTTACTGTGGCATCATGAGGATCAATCATTATGCAATGATCAGTTGATTCTACATATTCACAATTTAGCTGTTTATCATAATTGGTTTATTCTCTTGGATTTTGTCCAGGCTCTTATTTTATACACTTGGTTGTAAAAAGGGCAAGTGGAAAGAAGCAATTTTTTTCTATTTGCATGTACCAAATCAAAGGTGTTTCTACTAATGAATTCATAAGATCAATTGCAATGGCTTTTTATTCCAGGTTTAAAAGAAACAAAAGAAAATACCAAACACACACGCACACAAACCAACATATGCACAGCAATTGTTATAATAAAAAAAAATCATACAGAAGAGTCGCAGAAGATACCTCAATCACTTCTTTGGAGATTTTTGGTGTTTACATGAAGAGAAGCTTATTAACTCTCTACTCTTTTTCTGCCTGTACCTATATAAAAGTTGGATGTTTAGTGATAAAATCAGATGGAATTCAGAAGCTCCAGCTTTCATACTTGATTCCATGACTACCAAAGCCTTTCTGTGTAGCTATCTCCATCCCAGTATTGTCATTCATGCAAAACATACTGTTATAAGGGCCTCAAAAACCTTTGTTTCATATAAAGCCATTTTATTATAAGCTATGTTTTTTATACCTTTGTAAATGCCAGAAAATATTTTGTCCCAGCCACTTTCCTTTCCCAAAAAAGACCCCTGGCTTTGACAAGAGGAAAGATAGGGATGCACTAAAAATCTTCTGGTGGATGTTCAGGTGTGTGGCCAAATCACACATTGAGTTTTACGCTGATCTTTTCCTGCTGCGTCTATGGTGTCACAAAGTGGCTGAAGTATTAAAAAGATGGAAAATATTATGCTCAAAATTAGTTGTGACAATTTTACCATAAGTTCCAAGTCTCTTTCAAAGACTTAAGTTTTCTTTTTTTTTTTTTCTTTTGATTTTCATTCCACAACAGGATGTCAAATTTCTACCATCTTGACAGTTTGGACTTAGGCAATATTTGTCTTGCAGTTTTCTGGGACAAAAACAAGCAAATCAGTGAAAAGACACTTTCCTGTATTTTATTTTTTTTTAATTTAATCCCAGAATCCATTAACATACTGGAACACGCTTAAACATTTAACATAATGATGATGGCTTCCTGTAGTCTAACTGTACATATATGTACAATAGCTGTATTTTCTTTTTCTATTAGAACGCTGGTAGTCAGGCAAGCTGCTTATCTAATGCTGGCTCTTGCATGATCCCCTTGCTGCCTTCTAGGGGCCCTTATATGTTCAGTCACAAAACTTAATGCAGTATCAAATGGTCCCAGAGGGTTTCTTTGCCTGGGAGGCAGCAGGCAGAGTAATTAAAAACAAAATCATAGTGCTGCTAGTGAAGTAGCAGCATCATCAGGTCCAGAATTCTAGCAGCCCTGGTCCAAAGACAGCAAACCGTGGTCTGCCTTTTATCATTTTTTCTTAAATCCTCTGTTTAGACATGTTTCTTTATCATATGTTAATCACTATCCTCCTGGCCCAATTATACTTAACTAGCTTTCAAGCATGTGGTTCTATGAGTGGATTCATCATAATTCAGATTTGGTAGATAGGCTAAATTTTTCCTATGCTCTTTAGAGTTGGTTGAAATCTGAAAATCTAGTGTTCATATAATGTCATCTGTGTGCAGCCATATACTCCCCCCTACCTTGGGCCATTCTTCCAGGTCTTGGCAGTCTCCCTTCAGGGATGAAAGCATCATTGCTGCATTGCTGTGCTGGAAGTAGCTCTGATCTACAGTGAATGCTTCATTTTCTGTGACTTTCCCATGACAAGGTGAGGGGCTTTGGCCTAGAGCTGTGTTGGGTTACCTCTTTCTTTCCCATCTTCTGGCCCAATGAGCCAGAATGAAATAGCCATCAGGAGCAGTAGCAGACAGTGGAGGAAACGGTGGGTTGGTGGTGAGGCTTTTCAGATGAAATGCAGAGATAGACTTGGCCTCAACCCAGTTGAGGATAGCACTGAAGGTATCTGTTTTTTCTCCTGGCTGCTCAAGTTTGTAATGACACCCAGGGTGAAGATAGTGTTAGAAAGTACTTAATGGTACTCATACCTTCAGTTGGTACTAGGTTAGGTAGCAGCAAAACATGCCACTGCTTGGACTCACAGGTCGGGCATGCATAGAAACAGAGCTGTAGGAAACTGGGGAATTTCCAGGTTAAGTGGTCAAAGAGCTGAGGAATCTCCTGGGTTAACCATATACTTAGCTGAGAAGTTTAGAAATACGGTTTTGAACTTCAAAGACTTAAATCTGTTCCAAGTCTTTACATGAATCTAACCTTATGGTTATATAAATTTTGAAGCATTAGTAGAATAGACTCTGTTGCATCATGGAAGAGTCGTAATGAAAAAGCAGTAGACTTAGGCAGATCAATGTCACTTTTCTATACAATTTTTAAAATCCAAAGTTACAGAAGAAAAGTCAGTTATTGCAATGCTACTTAAATTCACTTAGTAATAGAGTGCATTGATTGATATTGTCATAAATAACAAAATGCTTCATTTGTGCCTCTTCATCGCCCTATCGCATTATGCACACAGCCTGAGACAAAAAAAAAAAAGCTACAGCCCTTCTGAGCCTCAGGCTAACAAGCCTTATTGATTGCGCTTGTCACGAGTAATCTGAAGCTAAAGGGTAGCAACTCATAGGATTTGTACGTAGGCCAGGCTTGAACCCACCATATTTTCTATAGGGGCAGCGTATATAGAAGCTGTGCTGATGTCTAAGCAGGTGACACATTTTACTGGAAGCAGAGTGCAAACAGAAGCCTCATGTTTTGAGCAGTGACTGGCAAAATCAATCTTAATTAGGCTTCAGATATTCAAGGCCACTTCTAAACCTGAGCCTTTTCTTGATCCCCTTTAATTATGTATTCAGATCAAAAAGACATCCTGAGCTATTATCCTGCTTGTTAAACCCACTCAGTCATTTGTTGTCTGAGCAAATGCATCTACTTTTTACAAAGCAGCATAAATGGTTTCCTCTGTTGTTCCTCTTGATGTGGGAGCTGCAGCTGTGTCCTTCAGCATCTCAGTTTCCTGAGCTTGTACAGAATTTCAGAGTTATTCTATGGAAGTTACTTTTCTGTTCAGACCACCCTGAGCTGTCATTTATCCTCTTTGTCCCCTGGATTCCAAGAGCATCTCAGTTCCTGAGCTGTAGGTCAGAATATTTTTAAAGCACACGCAAGGAAACATAATCATTTCTTATGTTTATTTTGTATTTATCTCATTCATGAGTACTCCCTTGTACTTCTCAGGAAGAGGCAGAGATGAACACATTAGGTGTGGGAGCTTGGACACTTACGTTTTCTAATTAGCAGGGCTGACATTTAGGAGTTAGGAGCAAAGGGAATTTAACCCATGTGTGAACTGGGATTAAGTTAGTGCTGTACATGTGACCTTTTCTTTAAAAACATGCTGCAAATACTGATTCCTTGTGTCTCTGTGGCATACTGAACAGTGAGAAGATAAGTGAAATGGAGCAAAATACCTCAGCTAGTATAAAATCTTCTCTACTTGCATACAGGTAAGATAGCAGATGGAATAGGAAGGCAACAAGTCTGATAAAATTTTATTTCTAATCTCTCAATATTTTTCATAACCAGAATACTATGATACAGGACACCATAGTCCTGAGTCTGCTCACTTGATAGAAAGCTAACTTGAATATGACAATATAAGCTAGGAAAATTGCAAGTGTTTAAACAGAATATATGCTACTAGGGGCACAGGAGAGGTGATGTCAATGAAGGTTTTAGATTTATGCAGAGATGAGCACATTCCAGTGCTTACTCAGACCAACTGGTCATTTTCCCCAGTTATAGACACTGTTTGGCAGAGCTCCTTTTGTAGAAACTCTTCTTGTTTCTCTCCTTTCCTTTCTAATTTCTTTTTCTTGTTTGTACTCCTTTTAGTGGAGCCTTGCTACTTCTATTATTTAGTCCTTCTTGTAATGTTTTGTTAGATGTAATTTTCATAGTTTATTGTAGGGGTTTTATTTACTGTTATAGGAGTAGTTTTACTGGTACTGAGATACAAAACATGAATGCACTGCAGACAAAAAATACTGAATGCTACCTCTGATAAGTAGCAAAGGGAGTACTATCGTGCCAGTCCTGTAAGAAATATTATGAACTCAAATTTTTCTGGAATAAAATAAGAAAAAATCTCCACTACATCAAGTTTAGTTCTCTGTGTCCTAATTTATCTGAAAGATACAGTTTCAAATCTAGAAAGGTTTTCCCTTTGCCTTCAGGATACAACTGAAAACTCTGGTCCACTGCTGCATTCAGAAAGAAAGCAGTAAGTAAAGCTCTTATTTCTGTCTGTTATGTTGGACGTTAGAATTGAATCTGTGATGCACTAAATAAGAGGAAAGGATTCTTGACAGTTCCAGGATTTATTATTCCTTTGAGCTCTTTAATTTTCTAGTAATGGTTAAGACTTCTGTGGACCTGTACAGAGAGCAAGACTTTAGAGTACTGTTTGGACATGCGTAGAGAATAGTGTTGTTCATGTACTAATACGTCTTGGTTTAGTTAGTAATTGCTTTCCTCAAACTTTGTCAGTAGCTTTGGTTTTGTTTTTATTTCTCTAATATCAGTTTTGACCCAAGCTATCACTGTCACTACTTTGAACCAGTCTCAGCCTTGTCTACTTTTTAAGCTGTTCTCACCGTGAAAAAGTCACACACGAATTGCCTACTGTGAATTTTCTTCAGGGAGGACCTGAGAAGTGTTCTGACCAGGTGTCAAAATCAGAGCCAAGGATCATGTTTTGTGCCTGGATATTAATAAATTGCTTGCTGTGTATTGCAATTCACTTTATCTCCAAAAGATTAAATATAGTAATATATATATTTATATATAAATAGATAACACAACTTTATAATACGGCTTATATTTTTGAGTTGCAAGCATGGTTGTTGAGTTGAGGTTTTTTCCTCTTTTTTGTCTTTTGAAATTTGAGAAGAAAAACTGTTCCTGAGTTGAAAAGACATTAAGCCTATCTAAAATCCTAAGTATCCTAAGTTATGTGCTGACTCTTAAATTCATTACCATATTGATGAATATACCTCTTAGTATGTAGTCCTGCAGTCCTATTGGTAAACAATGAATCAAGAATTCCAAATAGTTCCTTACTATTCCCTTTAGATAATAAACATTCTAAGCTTTACAATTGGACTTCATACCTCTTATTTGTAATCTTTGATATATTTTTCTCTCTTTAACTTTTGATGTGTCCTGGAGACTTTTTCAGGCTTATTTTATTTTGCTTTCTGGGCAAAATCATGACCTTCAGTTTTCCTGCATCACTACTGGTTAATCACCAACTTTCAAATTAATATTCTTCTCTGTAAGTAGTTACTGCAGAATGACCTTAGGAAGTTAGCTTGAATTTTAGCCCAGATTCATGTAGGTCTGGATTTATAATGCATTCTTGCTAGGTATCCATGAAGTACACTTCATCTTCTTGAGACTATCAGACACTCTCAAAAGTAACATGCAATGGCAGTGATGTTATTCTTAGTTGTCATGATCTGAGTTGTCTGGAAGCCTTAAGAAACACATTATGATACTTGGGATCAGAGCTGAGCCTGACCTTTTATTACCCAGAACAAAACAGAGGGTAAAAAAATAACTTCAGATAGAAATTAACATTAATTCAACCTTGCCTTCTCAAACTGCCAAATGTCACTATTCATCTGGGCTATTAAAATGCTAGACTTTGCAGACTGAGGAAAAAAAGAATTACTGGCTCTTGGCAGAACAATTCTTTCACCCACCACTAGAAATTTGCTTATACTGAGGTCTTTACTTCCTGCTTTCTCTAGATTACATTCATGAACGTCATGTTTTGAAATGATAACTTGGTGGAGCGCTGAATCTTTATTTGAGCTAATTAGCTACTCTGTCTTTGATATGAGCTTTTGACAGTGTACCATTATCCCTTCAAGAAGTATCCTGTTCTGCTTCCAAGCATACTGATTTCCCAGCTACGCTATTAGCAATTGTTTGCAGTAACACATCAGTTTAAAATGAAACTATTTGTCTAAGAGTTATTACTGTAAAGCTCTGTACTTTGTTACCATAACTAGCCAGTAATGGATGGGGAGAACCAGGCTGGGAGAAGCTGGAGCACAAGCAGCAGAAAAACTTAACTGAAGTCGAATTTAAGTATACAACTCCAATTGCTTCTTTATGGAGTATTTTAATTGTCAGATAACTCTACGTGCCTAGTCTAGAAAGATACTGAAGACATATTGTCCTTTCTCTTTGCATTTCGTTCGGGATGCATAGGGAAACACCATCAATGCAATTCTTAAGTAGATTAGGCATCTAGGATTGATTGTTTTTCAAGAGAGAGATGAACTAAGTGATTTCCCAAGGTTCTCTATCTGCCTAAGTGAGGGGGACTTGAAAGAAATTGGAAAACATACCTACCCATGCACCCTAACTTTATTTAGCTTGGGTATCAGCATGAGGCAAGTCGTCCTCCCCATCTCCTATTCTTCTGTCATACTAGCTGCCACTGGAATTGGCCTGGAAGGGCACTCAGCAGCTTACAAAAAGTTCCCACGGTGAGCAAAAATGGGGGCTAGGACAGTGAAGCTGCCTGTGAGACTCTTTTGTTCTGCATTTCAAACAGAGCTTCTGTATTTTCATTGTTATGCTCCAGTAGGGATTTCTGTTAAAAGAGTCTAATAGCAGTCATGACAGATAACTTCAAAAATGCCCTTTCCTTATTGCAGGCTAACATGTGCATTGCCAACTATAAAGTCGCACATAACATTTATGATAGTGAAATACATCACTGACATGCTGCAAGAGTCTGATTTGCTCCAGGACCCAGTTCTGTGAGTCATTGGCATTTTATGTAAATAGGATGATTTGTTTCCTCCCACATACAGTAAAAATAAGAAAGTAGTTGATGATAAAATATATGTAGAAGGAACCACCTCTTTGTTCCCTCCCCTCTAACAGACAAAAAGTTGATAAATTAACTCATGAGAAAAAGCTGAGTGAGATGGAACTCATTAGTCTGGAGGAGGCTTGAGGGGATCTCATCAGTGTCTATAAATACCTGAAGGGAAGATGCAATGAAGATGGAATCAGGCTCTTTTCAGTTGTGCACAGCAACAGGATAAGAGAGTTAACTGAGGAATAGAGCAAACTGCCCGGAGAGGTTGTGGAGTCTCCCTCCAAGGACAAGGCAACTTGCTCCTGATCCCAGTGCTTGAGCAGGACAATTGGCCCAGATGTCCTCCAGGGTTGCCTTCCAACCTCAGCCATTCTGTGATTTTGTAATGGTAATCTTTTATTTCTGAGATTACTGTGTAATTAAAACACATAAGAAAGATAGCACTCTGCTATTGAATAGTGTGAAAGAAGCTAAATATCATTAGAACAGTGGAATGGTGTCTCATCCTGTATTGCACGTGTGAAAAAAGCTTCCTGTAGGTTTTGGTGTTGTTTCTAGTTAAATCCTATGTGTAGTTAAAGACTATATTGTTAATTTTGATATTAATGACTAATAGACTTAGCACAATAGGGAGCATTTATCTGTGCATATTGCATACTCTTACAAATCTATTAATAATCATGTTCAGATATGCAACTATGTACAGATATAAATAGCAAGGCTACAAAGTCAAGCAGATTGTTAGGAAACAGCAGAGCTAGTTGCCTGGGTAACATTAATCAGGTTCATTTAATTACATGTATTTCATGTATTTGGATCTAGACTGAAAGGCCAGATTGAGTTTTTTGGCTTTTTTTGTTGTTTTTTTAATCTGCATGGGAGATGCTTAGAGGGAAAAAGGTAGAAGTTTACTAACTCTCATATTAAGTGTGAGATAACTATAATAAGGGGCTCTCACAGAACTCCTGTAATAACCTTTATCTTTATTGCATAGACGGAATGAAAGGTCAAGATCTGTTCAAATAGTATCTTCATGTAACAGACTTAGTGTTCGCTCCATGCTTTATATACATAATGGGTCCTCAGAGAACACCAGGAAAGCAAACAGACCTCATCAATTTCTCTAATGATTCCTCTGAAAGATACTTTTTTTCTTGGTTTGTATTTTTAGCTCACTCTAGCAACACCTCTATTACCAGACTGTCAGAGACCTCGTACATAGAATTTATGTTGGCTTTCATAAAGAAAAATTAGATTCTATCTCAAGGACAGGCTCTACTTTTAATGTCATTAAAACTAAATGAGTTATTGTTGACATTCACTGAGGAACAGCAAATAGAATTAGATGGAGAAAAATCTTAGCGATAAGAAGATGCGGTGACTTAAACTGTCCGCTGCAGAGAAGAGGTAATTTATAAGAATTGCTTTCTTAATGTATGTCTAACCTGTGCTTTATGCTGTGGTGGCTGGTTCTATTAATCTTAGGGGAGGAATGAGTGCTATGGAGAAGAGGTGCAGATTATAGTTATAACAGACTGTGTTTTTTACAGTAGTATTAAGTTCTGGGCTTCCTCAGCAAGGTGGCAAAGGAGAAGGCAGCGTCCAGACCCCTTGGTTGCTGGTACCTACTTGCTGTCAGAGTGTCTGGAGGAAAACAGAGTTCAAAGAAAGGGGAAAGATTTTAAATTCAGGAGTGAAGAATGGGTTTTGTAAACACAGTACTATGTGATATCTCTGCTCTGGGGTCTGCATCTTTGTGCTTCTTGAGATATAACGTAGTATGACCAAATGTATTTTAAGTCTTAGTAAGAAAAAAACCCTCACTTTGTATTGGAGTAAAGAAGGAGAGCGAGGATAGGAATGTTTCATACGCAAGAGGGTTCCCATGACTGCACACTTTACTTTTAAATCTGTGCTCTTTACTTTAAACTGTCTGGTTCTGTAAAAGAGGAATGAGAAAAGCAAATTGGGTTTGAAGATATGTTCTTAACTGGCTTGCCCAAGCTTACAGGAAAAGCAGAAGGCTCTGGAGAAAGAGTTCTGTAAAACTCTGGGAAATGACTGTTCCGTATGCTAATCCCATCTATCCGTAGATCTGTGGTATAGATGTTCCTAGTTTTGCTTCTTGTGTAACTGGGTGGTTTTCAGCTGTTAACTCCAAAGCCAGGGTAAAGCTGAACATGGAGACCCCCACAGCATAATGTAAGGGCTCAAAATATCTGGGGAAAAGTGAGATCCTGGGTTTCCTGGTAGGCATGAAAGTATTCCTGTGGCATAAAGACTGAGAAGATGTATGTGTGTGTGTGTGTGTATATAAAAATTATTTTTTAAGTACATATGTTATACATAATATCTTAATGCATAAATGTTTTGCTGGGGCATTGTAAAGAGCTATTACAAATGGGGAAGTGTTAAGAGAACATTATTAAGCTGTGAAGTTAGAAATGTGAAGGATAGAAAATGTCACTGCAAACTTAATTAGGCCCCCTAAAGTGAATTCAGTAGGAAGGGCATTAATTACCTGATCACAAACTATTTTTGCACAGCATTCCCCAGTCCTTTTAACATAGAAGCTGGATATTAATAAGGTATTTCCTTTTCTCCTCAGTGTGACGATCTGTTTTATTTACTGTATACTCTTCAAACCTAGCTCCAAAAACATAATTATTTATTTCTTGATGGAAAATTCTGAAGTACACTTCACAAGAAGATTATTTCACAAATATTTATTTTCACACCATCCACAAGGGATGATGGGTTATTATGATTTTTCAGACAGTGAATTGTCACAAAGAGAAAGCATATATTAATTTGGGAATCTTACTTTAGGGCAGGTAAATTTGTTTTTCAGCATTATATATGCATTTCAAGGAAAAAAAGTCTGTTTAATTCCATTCCCTATGCCAATTGGTGAAGCAAATCAGATCATAGAATTTAAAATAGATTTTTTTACCCACTCATGTTCTAGAAAAAATGACTTTGACTTGTTCAAAGAAAGCACATAAAGTATTTTCCTTCTGCCAGGCTGCCTCTCCTCTTGCTCACTTGCTGCTGACTGCAAGTTCTGCAAGAATGAAGATGTTGGGGCAGCACCTGCTTTACTGAGGAATTGCAATTAGTACTATAGTTTTCTAGGAGCGTTCTCCACTGGCTGACTTAAACCAGGTTTCTGTTGACAGGGAATGACCATGTGCTGAGGAGGGTGGGCATCTACAGTAGTGTCTATGGCACTGAATGCTGACATTTCCTGGTTTGTTTGTTTTTTTTTTTCTGAGTAGTTGCTTGACAGCCTTAATGCTTTTGATGAACAATAGTGAATGGATGAATGTGTTGATATGCAAGTGTTTATCTACCTGTATGTTCATGCTTTAAAAAAAAAAAAAAAACCAACAAACAAATTTGAAGAAACAAGCCCTATTGTATAGTATCATCTGTTTTTGCACAGCTCAAAACCAGTTAGAACTGCATAACTACTACTCAGTTTTCTGCCACAGGCAGAAGCACCTTGTAATTCCCTGTGCAGCTGTTGGTAGAAGAGCCTGACAAACTTGATGATTTTTTTTTTTTTTTTTGAGAGACAACAGAAGTAAGGCAATAATTTTGAAGGGAGGAATGGCCACAGTAGAATTACATTATTTCTTTGGGTCATTGCTGTAAAGTCTACATTCTATAGGGCTGAGAAAAGCGTTCAAATAATCTGCTCTATTTCTGTTGGCGAGGTCTATTGCTATGTTCCTCAGAGGCTATTTCTCTTATCCCTGGGATGCCTACTTACAAAAGGAAATTCTGTCCTTTGGGGATGGAAGGGATTAATCTGTGATGAAGAATTTAGCATGCTAATTGCTAGCAATTCTGCCTTCAATCAAAAGCACATGGAGAGACTATGGGGAAGAATAATAATGGTCTCTGGATTACACTTAAATCCACTGAAATGTGCCACTCCAACTTGTGTCAGCACTTTCTGCTTCGGGCCAGGTAATCAGCAGATTTGTCTTGCCAAAGCAATAAAAGTTACTCCAGTTTTAAACATGCATATGACATTCAAATCCACCTCAATTGTTTTATTTAATCCTACCAAAATATGATCACTTTTTTTTTTAAAGATTTCAATCAGTCCGTACATTTTAAATGATAGTGTGGAGCCTCATCCACTTCAATTCCTTTAACCCAAAATGTGACACTAAACAACATAGCTTCACTGTTGCACCATGGGATCGTTAATTCTGATTTACTTCATTTATAGCTGAGACACTGCTTAAAGTATCCTCCATAAAAAGACTATGCAATGTCTGAACAGGTTCTAAAACTAAAGAATTTTTTTAAATTTTAATTTTTGTGTATGTGTGTGTCTGTGTACATGCTGAACTGCTCCATTAACTTTTTTTTGCAAACTTTGTCCTTCATGTTTAGCATTCCTCACAACTCCTTTATCCATTTTTAAATTCACTGTTTAACCACTGTGGTTTCTATGTACCTTGAAAACAATAGTGCATTTGCTTACAGATTAGTTATTTAATTTTTAGTACTTTACAAAAGCCTCAAGCTTCTTTGTATCTATGGCTAGTGGCAGCTACTTGGTGTACTGTGGATGATGGTTTTCTAGTGAAAGAGAAAGAAGGATTTTTTACGGAGGTATATGAAGAGTTCTCAGCTAAGACCAGAGTTGTACTTTGCCTTACACTACAAAACTTCATAGAAGATGATTTTTGTTAAATAAAAATTGTCAGTTGACAACTAAGACTGGTATGGTATTATTTCCCCTATTTGACAGGTGGGGATCCTTGACCTGCACACTCTCTGGTTTAAGTATTAGGAAAATAAGATGGGATCCTTGGGTCCTGGTGTGCTGTGCTGTTCAGAAAGGGGTCTTAGATTTGGAGTATCCTAGAAATTTCTTCTGGTTTATGCCATCATGTTTCTTTGTTATGGAAAGTGGGATGGAGAAGAGAATACTGATGAGTAATCGATTTTGGGACAAGGTAAAGATATGTAAGCAGACTGAAAAGCTCGGTAAGGGCCCTGCTGATGCAACCCGGGAGATAGTGTACCCTGCCTGCAAGCAGCCCAGGTCTTTTAAATTGCAGACTGGCAGTTAACCTGCTAAATGCCTGTAATGGTTAGTTCTGAGCTAGCAAGTCCTAAAGTCACTCTTTTATAGAACCTACTATAAAACCCCTTTTTCACTAGAAATATTTTATTTCAATTTTAATTTTAGGAATAATAATAATAATAAAAAAAAAACCCACAACAGTGCCATTTGACAGAAATAACTTTTTAGTTTTTTGGGTGGAACAGAACCATGCAGCCAAATAACTTCTCTTCAGCAAACACTGGAGATTGCTGTACTATATTCCTCACTTTGGTGGGATCATAATAGCTTGAACTTGACTGCAGATGCAATAGCTTGGCATGTCATTTTGTCGTTTTCATTTGAAAGGACACTACTGCACAAGAATGCTGAATTAGCCCTCCTCCTGTGCGATCCGAAATGAGCTGGAGTTGAGTAATTATAGTGTCAGAATGAGAAGTAGCTCACTAGCGTAAAGGGAATAAGATTTCTGTATGTACCTCATGGCTCAATACAGCACAGGTTGGACTGTTCATGGACATCACTTGTGGGAGGAAATATTATTTCCCAGCTATCCGTAATAATATTAAATCTAATTAATGTTTTCACATTCATTGCTGGACTGTTATGCAGACTTGGCAAGTAATTACAGACAAAACAGTGTTTAATGCTCAGCTCTGAAGCACAACAAATCAAGACTCCAGGGTGTTAAGCAGGACGTTTGTAGATTGAGTGGAAAGAACACATTGCTGTCTTGGAAATTTTGGTGCCGAGTTGTAGCCTGAGCAAATCTTGTCTGTCTGGAAGTGTTGTGTTACTGCAATAAATTAGGTACATTTTCTTATACATAATTTCAGCAGAGAGTGGAGGATAAAGCAACTGAAAAAAAATTGTACTGTCTGCCTTTCTGCACATCATGAAATTCAAGCTGTGCTATTTCTTTAGAATGTTTGCTGCCCATCTCCTCTGTCAACCTGAATGTGTTTTAATGCACCTCTTCACCACCAAATCCAGTTTCAGCAGAAACTATTTCTGCTTTTCTAAAAATAGGCTCCAACAGCATCTTTATTACTACTTTGCTACAGTACTGTTTCTTAAATTGCATGCTACTTTAACAGTCGAGTCCACCTGATAGATGGTTGTGACTGAAGAAATGTAGTTCTGAATTGGGAAGAGGAAGGCACAGGAGTTTAGGTGTGAGTGAAACTAGTTTTCATTTTGCTGCCTTTATATATATCCAAAGCATATTGAAAATCATGATTACAGCATGTGGTGCCTTTGGTTTGTAGCAGTGCTAAAGCAAACTTCAGGTGTGAATTAAAATATCTCCCAGTGAAAGGTGCATTATTTCAGTGATGAAACAATGTATTGCTGAGAATCATTTTAACTATATTCTTCAATCATGATCTCAAAAGGTGATATTGTATACATATTCACCAGTTACAGTAAATGTTGTCATCTACTCTAGCATATACCTTGAGAGAGGTATACGTGCATTGACAGAAGTGTGTTAGCTTCTGCTTGTTGCTTAGTAGAGCCCATTGCTCCTTCTCGTCCCATCTAGCTTTGCAAATTCAAGTTGGTTGCAACATCCTCCTGCACTGAGCAGGCTGAGGGCCAAGGCTTGGCAGGGCCTTCTTGACATGACTGGTGAAGAACACTGAGTCACCATGAGTGAGATCAGTCAGTGGTACAACAGACACAGGAATGGTCTTGTCAGTGGTTGTTGTGAATGCCTATGAAATGGTTTTCATATTGCCAGGATTCTGTGTGAAGAGTCCAGCTGAAGTGAAAGTATCTAATTCCTGTTTTTTAGAAATGTGTTAATGATAGAGCTATCAGTAGAGAAATTTAGTCACTCAAAACACGTTGCAGGTAGTCAGTAGGACAGAATTGTGTTTTTCTCAGTCCAAATTTTTGTCTCCTTAATATCAGTTTGGTGTATTTCTTATAGCTAGGAATTTTGGGAATTTGGTGCCAACTCCACTGTCTGCAAAATAAACAACAGAAACGAGTGAACAAAAAAACAAAACAACAAAAACCCACCAAAAAAAACCCAAACCAAAACAAACAAACAAAAACCAACAACCAAGAAGCTCCTAGTACTCTTCTTTTGTGAATCGTTATCAGTACCTTGATTTGCTTGGTTTAGGTCATGTTCCAGGCCGTTTAGATCCATATACCTGCAAGCAAGTATTCAAGAGGTTATTTGTGAGACTGACATCAGGGGCAAGCTGCACATCCTTTAGAATATTTGGCTGTCATTCCTATTGAGGAGAATACAGTGCAGTTTATCATATAGGAAATGAACGTCCCTTTAGGAGCTCTTGAAATAATAAGAGATTGTTATTCTCCTTATGTATCTAGGCAATGCAGAAAACCAGAGAAAAAAAAATGAAAAGAAAATTACAATAGGTTTAGTCTAAAATGGACAATAAGCTCATAGTTCAAAGCTGACGTTAATTATGTTTTGATGAGCACATAGTGGAGCAATTTCTGACAGCAGCATGTTTAAGAAACAAGATATTGTCACTGTGATACTCTTGGCTGGAAGCAGTCGTGATATCCACTAACTGAGACTTTGTAGTACTGTTCGTGCAAAGTATGTTTTTCTTTCCTTAAAAGCAAAGCATGCCCATTTCAAATCCTGGTATTATGTTATTTCAAGTTCCAAGATGTTGGTGATTTCTTAAATCTACATATAGATAGAGGATGTCTCTATACGTAGAGATGAATTTCAGTATTCAGCTTCGGGTTTCATTGCTTCGAAGTGTTGCAAACTCCTGTAATTATTTGCTAGTACCCTCATCAATACCTTCAGCTGAAGTGGATTTTGTACTTTTCTTGTAGAAGCAACTGCTATTCTGCTGTTAATGATGCACTAAGTGGTATGCAAGTGTGAATACCAAATACGGAATTCAAGAGAGAAGGGACTAAAATATTTTTTTCCCCAAAATTTCCTTTGTTTCTGTGTTCAAGTTTTAAGTTCGGTGACATTGACTGACAATGCTGGTTTACACAGACGTGTGGTGGGTTTGAGATTAGAGGAAAACTGCAGCTTCTAACTTTGCTACCCCCTGATCATTCCTGGTTTTGGAGCTGAGGGCCTGGATCAGCAGGGTTATCTAGACTTGTTCAGCTTCCAAAATGCTTGGTTTTGAATTTTGCAACTTCCATAGCACAGAGGCATTTAAAAATATGCTCTCATTTGGATTTTTTTATTTAAATAAGTGGGTTGTGATTTGAGATACAGGATTAATTTTTGCATCCTAGTACAGACTCCTTTCCTGATCTGGGGCAAGTTTCTTTGTGACTCAGCAGCCACTTATGACAAGAGGGATGGGAATTGTCTGCAGTTAAGCTTTTGTCTTGTGCATGGACTTGAGAACGCTTTGTTCAGAAGGATCGTCCTTTGAAATTCCTGGTAGAATGCAATCTGACTTCTAGCTGGGGTTTCTGTATTTGAGCAAAATGCTTATAGTTATGCAGTGCCATTTGGGGAAAGTAGTTGAATAGCTAGGAATATGGCTTTTTTTTTTTTTTCCAACATCAATGTTTCCTTATTTCAATTTTTTCTTGTTTAATTTGTTTACTTCATCAAATATTTAAAACTAACTAGCAGAAGCAAACTGGAAAAAAAAAAAAACAGCTTGAAAGACTTAAAAATCAAACAAACCTTCTAGTTTATATAATTTAATTGAATACACTCTTCCAATGATGCATTGAGGATATATATTATTACAAACACAAATCGTTTTGTAGTGTTGCATTATTAACTGCTTCTGGGACCAGATGATTTTTCTGTCATATTAGAAGGAAGGATAGACCGGTTATCTGTTATCCTAATTGTTATACCTCTTTCAACAGTAGGGAATTTGGGATTGAATACGTTTGCAGAAAGGAAAGGGAAAGATGTGCTTTTTTACACATGCTACTGCAGGCCACACTTCTGGGTGAGGGTTTGCCTTGGAACTTGAAAATCGAAAATACTAGATCATTGTTCCTTGGAGGCAAATAAATTCTCCTTTTACCCCAGGAAACAGAGAGGTGGTCTTGGCAATATAAAGTCCTAAAGGGCTCTCTGCTGAGAATGAGAGGTGCAAGCGTTGTTTGATATCTTAATAAAATCTTTACTTACTATTATTGGTAGGGTAGCGAATACATTGCAGGAACTCCTAATGTTGTTTTGCTTTGCTAATTCAAATATCTGTAGATTTTATTAAAATGCCAGCTAAAATTATCACGGAAAAAATATATGCATAAAATGCATAAAGCACCATAAAATGGTGGGGGATAGAATTAGGTGATTTAAGGCAGCCTTGATCCATTAACCTGAATGGAGAGAGAGGCAAGTACCTCCAGCACCATAGCTAGCTGGTAGGGAGCATCTAGTGATGTCCTGTTTGAGAATAGAAACTGCATATTACACTTGGAGAAACTGATGGTGGGAAGCCAGTAGTTTAATTCAAACTCCTTCATTCTGAAGCCGCTGCCTTCACAATATTCTTTCCAAGAGATTTATTCCAGTTAATTTCAGAAGTCCTAAATTTCAGAATTTCATTTTAAATGCCTCTGTGATAGTGGTGCATGCATTCCCTGAGAATTAAAAATAGACCATTTATAATTAATTGGATGGTGGAATGCTGGAGATTTCTCACACCACTCTGATAGCATATTTAAGATTTTAGTTATCC
This sequence comes from Pavo muticus, assembly GCA_016647715.1. NCBI lineage: Eukaryota > Metazoa > Chordata > Aves > Galliformes > Phasianidae > Pavo > Pavo muticus. The sequence goes on from JACDJE010000005.1 coordinate 3,355,730, forward strand.
AGATGGCATTGTTTAGACATTTGTTTATATCACTGTTAGCCTGTTGCAGGAGTCCAAGTGGCTATTTGAAAACCAGCACAGAATAAATCTAGCAAGCAAACAGTAGGTCATGCAACATCCCCTTCCAGTTTCTTGAACTCTTGAACTGACAGAGAACTATTTGCTTATGTGTGTGTTGGATGAGTGTGTGCTATAATGGGTCGAAGTTGCAGAAATGAAGACAACGCTATTAAAAAAATAAATACAGGAAGACATAGAGTTGTAGTCATCATTTAGATTAGAAAAGACCTTGAACATTAAGTCCAAGCATCACCTGACACTACCAAGTCCAGTACTAACCATGTCCCTCAGCTCCACATCCACATGTCTCTTGAATGTCTCCAGGGATGGTGACTCTGCCACTTCCCTGGGCAGCCTGTTCCAATATGGAATCATAAGAATTAGAAAATCAAACCCCAGTTTTCAACATTTTCACTGTCTTGCCTTTTTTCTTTGATTTTTTTCACCTCTGAATTATATTGACTTACACGGGCATAAATTTAATTTATGTTCCTTACACCTTTTGTCTCCTTTACTAGTATAGTAGAGTGTGCAGTGGATGTCAGCAGGAAGTCAGGGTAAACAAGAAAACTGACTCTGAAAATTGCTTGTAAAAGATTCAGGTGAGGGAGGAGAGGAAGCATTCCAAATTGCTGTATTGTTGGGATTTTTTTTTTTGGAAGAGGGGGAAAGGAAGAAATAAACAAACAAATATGCAACAGCTGAAGATGCTTGAAGAAGGTTTTATTCAGCACAATCAGATTTAGCCTTGGGTGTTTTCTGATAAGGAAGTGTGTACTTTGCGATATTTGACCCAATTGTGGTTAAAACTAACACCAGAGGTGACCTTACATATAAACCATAAGGGTACACAGAAATGAAAGAAAGAGTTCATCAAACATTAAAATGTTCAGTTTTGTTTTTCCTTAGTAGCTATCAGTTGTGCTCAGTAACACTTAAGAGTGCCCCATCTGCACAACAGATGAGTGAAGTAAGCGTGAATGTCTTTATCATAAAACTGAGGAAAAGAAAACTGAAGAAGGATTACCAACAAAGTATCCTGATGTGCAAGGAGGAGAAATTTGCAGATCAGTTGACCATCACGGCTCTGTAGCAGAGCCGTGTCCTGAGAGAGGACGTTAGTCAGGCCTGGCTGCGTGCCCTGTTTGCTTGCCAGGATCACAGAAGTGTTGGAGCTGCAGCTCATGGCTGCATCCTGGCTTTTCTGAGTTCTGCTGTTTGCAGAGGAGTGAGTGACTGGTACCTGTCAGGACTGGACACCAGAGAGTTTCTTTGCTGCACCTCTCTCCATCTGTTTGTTTTTGGAGCTGGAAATATCATTTGGACAGCAAACCTTGGAGAATGTCAGCATGTGAGCAGCAAATCCCCCAGAGCTGCTGAACGTCGTACTTATCTGTGGCTGCTATAAAGCCTTTTGACTTGGAGGTAGAGGGGAACATAAATAAGGGTTCATAGTTGCTGGGATGCAGCTGGGCTTGTTTTGCCCTGTCTAATCCATGGCAGAACAGTGACATAAATTAGGTGTATTAAAGGGGCTGCATTTGTAGCTTGGTAGGGCTTGGAAGCATCAATTGAGTCAAGGGCAACTGCCGGCAAACAAAATTTATCCACTTGTAAATTGGGCAATATGTAGGGTGCCCATAGATTCCTGCCTAGAACACCAAAATGTGGAGATTATTGGTCTTATATCTCCCATTATTATCCCCCAAGGAGCAGTTGAATAAAACCTTAAGAACAAGTCAAAACATAAGATTTCTTTGTAAAAGCCATTAAAAAAATATTCAAATAATGTATTTGTTTGATTGTTTAATATCTCTTTCTCTGAATGAATTTGAGGCAGAATTATTAAAACAATGAATGTATTCAGGGAAATTAGGGCACTGTTAAAAGGAGGTGTTTTCTTCAGCAGCGTGAATATCCATGGAGCTACTAAAGCTTCATAAACATAATATAATTTGTGAAGATGGTCAGCTATGCAGGAATAGAAGAAAACTACTGGACTTATGGTAAAAACTGTATTTGGTTTTCAGAAACTTTGCAGTTACAATTTCAGGTTCTGACTAGTCAATTTATGGAGAAATTTTCCCTTTTGAAAAACTACCTGTGTCAGTAGCATTTTTTTTTCCAAGGGAAAAGAACATCTTAAGTGACTTTTTTCAAGGAGAAAGTTTGAAATCGATTTTTTTTTTCAGAATTGTTTTGTTCAGTACAGTTGTTAGAAAATAAGCCAACAAAAAAATATTACAGATATAAAAGTAACTTTTTATTGGAGCTCAAAATTTCCTATGAGATATCACCAACTCTGAATAAGAAATTTTCTTAATCATCTTCACTGAGGGAAAAGGAGTAGAGGTTGTTGAGCTCTTTTGCTTGTCGATAAATACCCCTGAGGCACTGAATAATTATTAATCTCTGTATAACCATCTGTATCTAAACACTTATTTTATTGGTTTTTTCATTTCTATCATCTTTTTTCTATGTTGATCTCTTCACCAATTCTCTAAAATTTAGCAGCAGTTTTGAAGCTTAATATAGACAAACTTAAAACTATGATGAAAAAGGACTGTCAGAAATATGAATAAAACCAAAGATGCCAGGTCCACGAGTTGTCTGAAAATGTTGTTTAGTTTTAAAGTGCTAATAAATGTGAGTAATATTTCCCCAATTTCCTATTATGTTTTTCTCTCATTTCTTTTTTTTTTTTTTTTTTTTTTAAGCCTAGTGTTGTATCATACTTCAGACATAATTTCTTCAGGCTAAAAAGTCTTGTTTTGTCCAGAGACACTTCATACCATTGATGCCATTGCTAACTTTGTTTCTATTTCCTTTTTTTTCCCCAATTTTATACTGTCTTCATTTGTTTTTTTTCTTTTTTTTTAGATTGAGGGATGAAAACTTCAATGTTTCTAAGTTGCAATCACAGAGTCGTTCAATATATAAAAAGATATTGATACTTTCTGGTTTGTTTTTTACTCTATTTTTTTTCTATTTCTAATAAACTCATTGGGTTTTTTGCCACGTTTGAATTTTTTTTGTAGATCTGCATTGCAGATCTTGCTGTTAAGAATGTAAAACTTGGTTTCTCAAAGGTGATTCTCCTTGGTAAAAGGAAAAGAATGCAGCTCATTTTGAAGGTCCTGTGGGCTGTCCAGTATAATGCACTCCAGTTTGCATATTTACACATAACTGTTGCAAAGAAAATCCTCTAGTTGCAAGAAATAAATTCAGAATTCCTTCCCATACATTAAGCAACACAGTGACTGCGCTCACTTTGAAATATGTTTTCAATATGTCTTGAAATTTCCAATTCACCAAGCAGCTCCTCTCCTCTTTCCATTTACAAAAATAAAAGTTATGGAGCACTTTTTATTTATGGCCTATTCTGATCTTGGACCAGCCTAATGCATCATGACTTGATTTAATGCACTGCCATAACAACAGTTACGGGCTTTTTTGCGTATGCTGGCAAAATTTACGCTTCAGAGTCAGAATGCCAGGCTACCTCCTCCTTAGATCACTAACATAAAGTTCCTTTTTATGTGCTGCAGCTGAGAGAATGTAATGATCTTCAGATCCTACTGCTGAGGATTTTTGGTGTGGTTCGCCTAATAAAATGTTTGGTTGAAACTTAATGAGCAAATGTATTTGAAAGATATTGTACATATGCCCACAGAGATATTGCAAAAGCTCATCTTATTCTGTTTCAAGAGGAAGTGAAGTGGTTTCTTTAAGTTGCTTTAGTTCCTAGAGATTAATTTAATGTGTTTGATGACAGACCCCAATGTGAAACTGGAATAATAAGTCTCAAATGTAGGATTCTACAAGCCATTACATTAATGGCTTTCTAGGAGGAAGCTATGTCAATTAGATTTAATCCTCCTGTGGTGAGAAAGTAGCCTATAAAATTCACCTTGCCAAAACTACCATCAATGTACATGAACATAGTTTTGCTACTGTGAAGGATGCTGTAATGATTTATTCCAATGCAGGATGCAACTCATGATCTACTGATACAGCGGAATTTACAGTTTAGTGAAGCTTAGTTAAAAAGTCTAGAGAAATACATGTGCAAAAGTCTGTGTTTTTCCTAATTTGCAACTACGTGGTGCTTTTTCAAGTAGAACATAACAAGCATTAGAAACGGTTGCTGTTGTTAATATTATTATTAACCTCACATTTGTTTACTTTGTTTATGATGATGGCAGTCCTGGGAGGAGATCATGAGTAACAGCACAGTGAGGTCAATTACAGTGCCCTTTTGAGGCTTTAACTCTTGTTATCTTGGCTGAGATATGAATTTTTTCCTATTCAAATGAGGAAAAAGCAGAAGGCAGTGTATGCCTGAATGTATGTATGCACATGCATTTCAGTGCATTTTGAAGCACTGGAGAAAATGAAGGCTACCTATTTGTCGTTTTCCACAGGATATTACTTTACTGATCCAAATGAAACTGCCATCAAACTCTGTTACAGAGTGTAATGTAAGATAATGAAGCACAATATTCATCTGAGGTCAGTGTTGCATGCAATAACTAACACCTCTGTGGTGTCATCTTGTTGGATCTGTCTGGCAAATTACAACCAGAGAAAAACCATGTATCTATTTAAATACACTATGTTGAAGCTAAGTACAGGGAAGGTTCCCAGGGTTCCCCAACATTGCTAGGTATAAACATATTCACTGCATTGTTAATCCTACAAATTTAATACAAACCATGAAGGTCTTCATGAGATTTATGCAAAAGAACAGCTGAAAACTGTGATTAATGTTGGCAGTGGAAAGAGCAGTTTCAGTCTGTTGGCTAAGGTTAATCTAGTCACGGTATTGGGGGAATATTTATCCTTTGCTGTGATATAGCTTAGAATGCTAACTATATGTGGGATTGCCTTTAAAATAAAGTGCAGGAGGCTGAGCAGAAACAGGAATTAGCTGCTGACTTTTAGCTTAGACTTGTAATTTAAGTGTTCAATTTTGCTTCTTCTTGCTTCCATTATTATTAATTTATGCAGTAGTGATCATAATAATAACAGCAATAATAGTTTCACCTCCAATTGCTCTAAAGACAGATGATACTGAAAACTGAAGCTGGGGATCAATTCTCCATCACTGAAATGCACCTGTAGGTGAGATACAGTATCACATTTCTTGACAGAAAGTACCTCAGTAGGGTGAGGAAATTGCGCTTAGTCCAACACTGAAGAAGGGCAGACTACCCAGCTTCAAGTTGGATAATGTATTTGGGCTATGTCTGTAGGAGTAAACAGAAATGTAAAGAAACAGTGTTGTAATCCTGAAGTCAATTGATTTAACCCAAAATGATCACCATTCCCAGCTGTTTGTTGGGAATGGTCTATGGCTGATGGACACCAACAAAAACTATACCATGTCAGATGGAAACAGTTAAATAGCATGGATAATTATGGTCAAATACATGCATCCCTTCCTTTCTCCGTTTCGTTTACTAACTTACAAAAAAAAAAAAAAAAAAAACCCACCAACAGGAAAAAACTCTTTAGTAAATAAAATTTATTTTGGTACCTAAACAATGTGAGTAGTTCAACATGTTTTTAAAATCATACTGTCCATTCCAGGCTAGAAATCCAACATTTTGTCAGATACTGCTGACTACAAGGAGAACAAAACTAGAATTGTCTAGGGGTAAATTAAGGCAAAAGCAAACAAGTAGAACCACAAAAGTTTTGCAGTATTTTGTTTCATTTTCTTTGGTCTAAGTAGAAAGGTCTTATTATCCTGAAGGGACCTAAGAAGCTTCATGTTTTTAATGTCATCATCATTAAATGGGTGTTTTCTGTATTAATGCAGACCTCTGGGAGGGAAAAAAAATAGATTATGTCAATGGACACTCTTTAAACATTGTTTTAAAATACTTCCTCATACGAAGTATTTGCTATTTTAAAATCTATGTTCTTTATTAATAGTTTTAATTTTAGTTAATAGTTTTAATTCTAATAATATGTCTTAATTGGAAAATCTGTGAGCAGTTCTATTCCTTCTTAGCAAAAGGATAACAAACAGCATCCTTAATATAAGTATGGTTTGTTCTGGGCAGTCATCGGAGACTAATGATATTGTTAACAGTATTTGTTCCTGTATTTGGAAAGTAACTAACCAGAGAGAAGGGTGCTCAGCGTAATGGGGCAAATAGCCTTCCCACTTCTGCAGGATGAAGTAGTATGAACTTTATTGTATCTTCTCTTCCCCAGACCACTGTCATTTCCTCAGCTATTCTGTTACAGGAGGATAGTTTTGACAGCTGTCCCTTAGTTTTTCCCACTTGTTCCTCCTCAGTAGCAGCTCAGACAGAGTGCCTAGGGATATTGCTTCTGAGGTCCTTGTCAAGGGTGAGTGTTTTAAAGAGAAAAAGAGAGGTGCTATTAGGAAAGAAGAAAAGAAAATGTAAGCAGAATGGAGGCAGTTCTTCATGAAGATATGACAGGCTTTAGTCTGGAGTCATGAGCCTTGTTTGTCATTTAGACCGTGGTGCATTAGCAGGAAAGAGGGATGTGAAGTAGAAAGGGATGCCTGGGGATGAGTGATGCAGTAAAAGGACACATCCACATCTCCTGACTCCTGCTCTGGCCTCCAGCCTTTGGACCTGGCTAGCAGATGGTTCTCTTGAAACCTCAAACCAATGAAAAAAGCTTCTACTGACTTTGTGAAGTAGGCAAATTTGTACTTCTGTTTTAGAGATTGTGTTGGGTTTCCTGAAAGACAAGTTGTCTCTTTCTTTAGGAAGGAAAGATGAAATAAAATACTTAGGTTTATATTGTGTATGCTAAATATCTGCTTTGTAGTTGATTGCAAAGACCTAGAACGCAGGTCTGTAGGGCCAAGCAACCATTTTTTGTTGTCTTTTGCTTTTTGTCATTGTATGGCCCCCGCATATAGCAAAATAATTTTTTAGGCTGAAGGAGAGCAACTCCCTGGGGCCGGGTCTTGCTATGAACTCCATCCTGGAGGGCTGCTTTAACTCGCTTTCCAAATGAGTTTGGAGCTTTTAGTGGCTCCCAGCCTGGACACAGGGTGATTGAGACAATAGGAAAGCCATTTCAGTGCATATTTATCATGATTGATATAGGTATTAAGAGTTCTGACTCAATGGGCAGGGCTTTTTACATTACATTAGCAAAGCAACATTTTTCACTGTTGAAATGCATGGTATGTAGAAAAGGTGAAATATACAAAGACCACTTGACTTTGAATATTATGTTTTTTACTTTCACATTCTTATCTCTTTTTTCTTACATCTGTGTCTACGCTCTTAAGGGGCTGAGCTTTGAAAATGAAAGTTTTCAGTCTTGCCAAAACCAACGGCTGCTTTCATTGTGTAGTAGAAAACTAATGGAATTCTTAATTTTAATTGCCATAAAAAGTCTCATTAGCTACCACAAACCCATCCAGACCCCTTGGTGATGCTTGCAGGCACTGATACAATATAATTGTTCTGTGAAAATAGTAGCATCACATTAAAATCAGCTGCTGAGTTTCCATATGGTGCATTTGTGGCTTTTTTTTGGCCTTGCCATTGTACTATTCAGTCTTTATCCATGCATACAGGTAGAGATGAACCTGAACTGTTACCATAACCTGGTTTAAGGTTCTGCAAAAAAAACTGGATTTAATTCCCATGCTCAGTAGTACTGCAGTTACATCCCAGGTGACACTGATTTGAGCAGAATTGAAATGCTGTTGCGTCTTGCAAAGATGAAAGCTATCTGTGACTCAGAGCTGATTTCAGCATAGAATATGTAGAAAGTAAAGCAATGTTTTCTCCTTCCTGCTTCAAATTTCCTTGTTTCTTACTTGAAAATTCGTATTTTCGTGTACAAATATTAGAGGAAGTCTTGCAAGGAATAGAATACAGAATGTTCTGTATCTCAGTGCTAACTCCTTCCAGGTTGTGATATTTCCTGTTCTAAACAGAAACTTTAAAGGGGAGAATGGCATTGTTTTACATTGTGTTTCAGTTCAGGGATTTATGACAAGCTTGGCTGCTTTTTATCCCACTTTGGTTCCTTCACTAAGCTGCTGGATATCTTGAATTAAGTGTGCTCCTGTCCATATTTCTTTAGACAGGGGAGGAATCATACTGTGATTTTATGGGTGAGATTTGAAGGTGGAGTGCTCTTTTCTGTACTTGTATTCTCTTTCAGTGAAGATTGAAATGTTGTAAATTGCCAACATCTGTGTTATGTGCCCTCTGCACGTTCCTAATCTATTTTGTTGGGTTTTTTTTCCTCAGCTCTGTTCATCAGAGTGACTTTGGCAGAAATGAGAGTACTGAATGCATCCTAAAATTATCTTCCCTAGAAAGTAGTTAACCTCAGGTCTGCCTGATCACCATTCAGGGCTAATTGTGCCTATGTTGCTGCTTGCATACGGATTTTGAAACCATCCCATTACCTGTCTAACAAAATGGGAGAGTGAAATATATTCAGCAGAATCCTTATGGGAGCCACCTTCTGCAGGTCTGTAAATAAGTTGCTGTTTGGTGTGCAGAGTTTGTGTACAGGGAGGCTGAGATAAAATCCAGAGTCTGATGCTATCTTTTGAATTAGTTGGGCTTTCATAAGCAGAAAATTTTCTTGCACTGAAGTTCCACAGTCTGTCTTCACCTGGAGACAAGTCTAAGAGAGTTTGGTAGAAGTGCAATCTAAAGTTGAGCACGTCATATCCTTGACTGGTATGATCTGGTGTAGATCTGAATTAATATATCAAGTAGAGAAATAAATGTTTGCTAAGTTATTAAACAACTGTTGTATTTTATCATAGTTGCACGACATTTTCTTGAGGTGCCTGTAAATAGCTTTTGGGATCCCTTTGAATGGAAATGTATTAAAAAAAAAAAATTCATTTGCTTTGTTTCTGTTTTTCCCATGGGAGTTACACATCTACGTTCCAGGTATTACCAGTGACTTTTAGACTAGAACATTTTTTGAAATCTTCATTTCTCGTGGTTTTGTTTTTTTCATTCCTAATACAAAACTAAATTGGAGTTCTCTTTTATTCCCCTTCAACATAACTCACAGAGCAAGCAATGGCCTAACTAGACCCTGCTCCAAACCACAGCAGCTGTGTTCCTATGTCACCTCTTCATGCAAGTGGGACTCGCCTCTGCTGGCTCATAAAAAACACGTAAAATATTACTGTGGTTCCACAGTCTGGGTCACAGTGGGGCATCATGCAGCCAGGCACCATAAAACAAGCTTGGTCCAAGGTGAAGCCTGGCTCATGGCAAGCTGTTAACCTTACAGCTGCTAGTGCTAGGGAAAGGGTTACACTGTGCCTTCAGGAAGTTGGTAGCAATATTTGGTGCTAATGGATTTTTTTTATTTGTAAGCCTAATAGAACGCCAGAAGCAGAATATCCCAGGTAAATCCTCAGTCTGCTGAGTTTACAGGGCTTTTGAGAAACCACAGATTTCAGTGTTTTGTTCCGTCCCAGAGCATCTGCATCATTTGGGAAATGCTATATGAGTGCTTTGTTTCCTGTGCTAGTTTACCATTTTATTCCTGTGAATTAATCCCTGTCAGCAACAGGTTGTAATAGTCTATTTCTCAAGAAGTATTTCTGTCATTGTTACAAATAAGTTTACTGTTAATCAATGTTTGAACCACCAGGACTAAGAAATCCTTGTTTCATCTTCTTTAATGGATGGATCATTTCCCTGTCAGCTGTGGATCTGAGTTTTCAAGTGACTATCTGAGGCAATTGGTGTTATTCAATCAATGGTCTCCAGCCCACAGGTGGTCCACAAAACGTCGGAAGATGATCTGTAGAGCAGTGGGAATTGAAAGTGAAAATCAAAGCAATTCTGAAGGCATGCACAGCAATGCCCTGTGGTTAGCCACAAGCAGTGCTGTGCTGGCTGCATGCAAAACTACGTCAAAGGTGCAGATTGATGGGTGACCTGTGGATTATTCATTTTTTTTTTACCCCCAAGTTTCACTGAGAAGCTTGAGAAACACTACTGTAAGGGACACCTTGGTTTTATGAAGGGTTTGTTTTTACCAACTCAGCTTCAACGTGAGGAGGGCACTTATGGAGCTGCACATCAGATTGGGTTCTGACTATGTTGGAGTCCTGTTGTTGGTTATTCTGGCTCTTCCTTGATATGAAGTAAACACCTTGGCATGGATGCCTGTGAGCTAGGCCTATGGGGGGGGCGGCGGCACCTGGGCCTCCTTATAGACAGCAGAGTACAGATGTCCCTGTGTTACCTCTGAAAGGAGGTTGTATCGAGGTGAGATTTTTGCCTCTTTTCCCAGGAAACAGTGATAGAAGAAGAGGTAATGACTTTAAGTTGTGCTGAGGCAGTTCAGATTGAGCATTTATTCTCAGCAAGGGTGGTTGGGCACAAGAACAGCTGCCCAGGAAGGTGATGGGGTCACTGTCCCTGGAGGTATTCAAGAAATGTGGAGATATAACACCAAGCGGCCTGGTTAGTGCGCAAGGTGAGATGGGCTAATGGTTGGTGATGGTCTTAGTGACCTTTTACAGCCATAATGATTTTATGATTCTATACCTAGCACAAAGATGAGATTCCTTTGATAGCACAAAGTGGTGCCTGGAGTGTGCTGAATACACCAGCTGTGAGCCACCATGATGCTGTCATGAGTTGCATCTGGTTGTCCGGTTTGTGTGAACTTTGGGGGTGGGAAAAAAGTCATTGAAGGTTTGTCCTGTTAGGAGGATGTCAAAAGTGCCCTTAGCAGCAGCTTGGGGTAGTTGTGACCTGTCTCTGATACTCCTGTGGTCATGAGGCCCCACTGAATACGGTGAAGTGTTTGTGTGTCAGTGGGCTGCGTTCCCACTGGCTTCACAAGCTGAAATGTGTGCACTGTTTAGAGCACAGCCATGTACGCAAGTCACCTAGCTACCATTACTTAAATATTTCTAGAGGTGTGCTTTTCAGCATGGTCTCCCAGAATGTTTCTTCTTCATATAAATCAGCAAATGACTACCTTGTGTCCTATGATGCAACGTGCTCTACTGATAGCTCTGTGTGTTAGAGTATTATGAGAAGAAATCACAGACTCTGAAATTGTTTCACAGTATTGCTGTATTGAGATGTACTTTTTCTTTTGTCTCTTAATTTTCACCTCTCGCTTGCATTCTAGTTATTACATTTTCTGGTTTTTTCCACAACTGGGAGGACTCAAAAATTTTTGCTTCAACTTTTTTTGTTTTTCCACTCTACTCTTTTTCCTATGAAAGATTAAATTTTTACATAATCACAGGATTTCAGGTGATGAGCTTTCTAAACATACGAACAACACTCCCCTTCGACCACCTCTGTATATCCACGAATGTCTTAATAAAAATGTGAGTGCTGCCACAGCTCCGACTGTGAGACTTATTTTCTGTTGACAGTTTCATTACTGAGAAGAACGAGATCATTTCAGTTGAAATATGCAGAAAAAAAAAAAAAAACCTCTGAAATTATCTCTGCTGAGATTTGAATTGGGCTCCCACACGGAAAGCAGTAAGCCCTGAACATCTTGAAGTGCTACTTGTGGCACTCCTCAAAATGTGTCTGATGGTTGCTTAACTGTCATTTGTGGCTAACATTGAATTAAGTATCCCCATCCAGAGGGTTTTAATTGTACATTGGTTGTTCCGAAAGTAATGCCTCTTATTTATTTGCGTGGAAGCTACAATAGATAGAAAGTGCACAATAATACAATTTGGAAGAGCAAATTCTCAGCTACAAAACACTGTTTTTCTTCATAGTCACTACCCATTAGCTACACAGTTTCACCAGTGATGAACAAGAGACTGCATTTCATGGTGTGACAGCTGTGCATGACTGTCTGGAATGTGACTTGTCTTTCATGTCACTGTCGCCTCTGCTGACATACATCACCCACTGTCTCACGGTGCTACATCCACTGTTTGGTTTCCATAAATGTTAAATGAGTGTTGGTAAATGTCAGTGGGAGCCATTTTTTCCAAGTGGAGGAATTCAGTGACCTCCTTTTACTTCACATGCACTTTCATGTCAGACACTGTTTTGTCAGACTGCCCCTCTGCTGCCATCTGTCACACAGCAACAACACATAACAGAGTATGGGTGGGGAGGTTGAACCTCTACCACCAACATCCACCTCTGATGTTGTGGGCCAACATAATAAAATGGCTTTACTTTTGGAGCAGTCCTCATATAATATGGCTGAATCTGAAAGAGATTTGTCAACCATCAGCAACCAACAACAATCTAACCCATGTCAAAAACAAGATCTGGTGCATAGAAAGTTCAGAATAAGGGATAGGAGACGGCTTGGAAGACAACTGGGATTAGGTAGCAGAATTATGTACCCTTTTCAGCCTCACAAGCTACTAATAAAAATAATTTTACAAATCACGTTCCTCTTCCTTTCATAAAAGTACCTGAGGTCGTGGTGGTGATTTCACTAGGATTGTTGATCTTCAGAGACAAGCAATACCAGCAATGAAAGGCACTTGCTAAGCGTGTTTTAACAGTGGAGAAGCATGCTATCTTTTGCAATCATGACTGGAAAATAAAGCTTAGTGCATAAAAGAGACTTCTCCTATTTCAGAGTTTTTAAGATGAAATGAAAAGAGCATGATAAAGTTTCAAAGCGTTCTGCCTTATAAATGTTCAAGGATATTTTTTGTTCAGTGTAGATGTAATGAAACAATGGCTTGCTGGGTTTAGTAAAACAAAAACACCTTGAAATAGAAGTTTTATTCTATTCCTCATAACGTTTGTGGAAAAAAGTGAATATTTGTATTTGAGTAAAAATTTAAATGGCGAATTTCCTTTTGTTAAGTGTTAATTCTGAGTAGGGCCGTTAATTCTGACTTGCAGTTGTAGGCAATTAATGAAATAAGCAAGAAAAAAATTACTACCTTTTGCAAGCTTAAATTCTCTTGAGTGCAAACCGTCAAAACTCTCAAGTGTCCTGACTCAGGCTTTCATCTCTTCCTGAGTTTGCAGTGGTGTTCATCTTTCCTGTTCTTCTTGCCGGTCTCTGTACAACAGCAGTGTCTCATGGCCACCTCTTTCTGCTAACCTGAATGTACTAAGTACTAAACTGAGCCCTGTCCCTCACGGTACTGAAGGGACTGAGTATGTTAGATGCTGGTGGAGCATTGTGGGGAATATCCTGAGCTTGGGAAAGTAGTGCAGCATCTTGCATTATGTCCCCTTCCACAACTTTCTTTCTCAGCACCCTGTATGTATCCCCCCCAAACCAGCTGAGGCACTTTGTGTGCTCTCGTGTCCCTCTTTACTGTCTGCAAAAGAGATACTTGGAGGAAAACTTAGCAATGAATTTAAATAATTTTAAGAAACGTTTGGGAATAAAATTCACAAAATTGTTCACATCCTTAATTTCAAGTTCAATGTTTAATGTCTCACCAAAGCTTTCTGTCCTTCCAGGTTTTCACAGGGAACAGCAATGCTGACAGTGTGGTTCACCACAAACTCCTGCATTCCCTGAAAGCTCGGTTCTTGCGCTTCATCCCTCTGAAGTGGAATGTTGGTGGTCACATAGGGCTGAGAGTGGAGGTCTTCGGCTGCTCCTACAGTAAGTGGCTAAGTCTTATCTCACATTTTCTTAAGGAGCTTTTGTTGGTGCTGTAGGAATCTTCAGTAGGAATCCAGCAAGGAATGAGTTAAAATGTAATATGGAATACGTAACTGTCATTTCTTTTTTTCAGTAGTAGTTCTTGTCTTTCTGCATGGGGATGTACTCCCATGTAACTCTACTGGTAAATCTTTGTTAGAGCTGAGCAAGGCTGTGTGATGCTATGAAACATCATGCCTCATCTCTTGCTTATGTGGAGGTTTGTGTAGGGCTTTATTTAGGAAAGTCACCACCATCTTCTTAAGGGTATTTTTTGTATGTGATGATTTATTTATATTTTTTTAAGGCAAGTTATCTAGTTGTTGAGGAAAGTGCTGAGTTTGTGCAGCTAGAGTTTCTGTTTGAGACTGATGACTTCATAACTTTAGAGGAAAGAGAACTTATCCGTTGCTTTGCTGTTTTTGCATGGTTCTTTTCTTCAAGACACAGCGATGACCTTCTAAGACTCCATCTGCAGCACGTTGTCATGGGAGCAGTTTATAAACACTGTTACCTCCAGGCATTTCAGTCACATAATTATCTCTGAGTGGTGCAAATGTATGACCTATGACCATGCAAGTGTATGAAAGTAAAGAAAAAGGCCCAGTGTTGCTCTCAGGCACAAAATGCAGACAAGTCCCCAAGTGAGGAAACACAAGTCTAGTATTCATTCCTTAGGTGGCTGTGGGTTTATTTCTGATGTGGTTAAATGTGACTTTGTAGCGCACAAAGACTTCTGGAGACAGGCAAGGTTTGACTGGGGAGCTCAGAGGATTAACAGCCATTTGGCGACTAAATTTGGTGTGATGTGGAACAGCTTACCATTATGTGACACTACTGTAATTCTACCTCTGCCCATTTAGATTAAGTCCTCATCTGCTGCTCACACGTGCAGAAAAGGAGTTGTAGGATAAAAAGTGGAAAAGCTGTCTGGGAGACTTTTTGAGTTTGTCTGAGCAAGATGAAGAGCAGCGTGTCTTAAAAGTTTTGGTTGACATGATCTTGAACAGAGTGTACGCTCAGATCTTAAAACCAATGCACATGGTTTCACCTTAAGGTCCTTGTTATCATCTGTGTGTAGATCCAAAAGCCTCATTCAGTTTTTTTTAGATGCTGTCTTTCCACCTACTTTGATACTTAGACATTATAAACTATTAATTACATAGTGACCTGCAATGTCATGTTCTAGACAGACTGCTGCTTACATAAGATACCTTTTTCCAGCCACACCAGTGAACCTGGAAACTGAAACTTACGTATAAATCAAAACTAACTGCCCTTGATGTCATCGTTCCAAAACAACTATCTTATCTGTTTTCAAGGAGCTTTCTTCCATTATAATGACCAAATCTCTGCCATGAAGAGTGTAGTCCAGTCTTGTAGCAAATGAAACTGGAACTGAAACTTGAAATTTTTTTCAGCTGAAAGCATTTTGGTGTTGCTCCATGTGAAATGCTATATGGGCACTACATCCATGTCAGACTGTGGTTGCATCTTCTATGATACAAAGAAAACTTCAGAGTGACTTGCTGGCTGAGTTTCTTTTATGCTGATATCATCTAAGTCTTCATCTTCATCCTGTACCCTGCAGTTAACAGGGAATAAAAATGGTTGTGGAGAATTAAGGTATGAGGTTGAAGTGAAGCAGAAAAGAAATAAAGGGATTCATAAAAGTTTTACAGGGTGTTGAAATATTCATTCCATTTATATAAATGTGCCATTCAGATTTCTATCTGGCAAATTGTGTATGCCAAGCAATTTCTGTCTACAAGTTTTGCTTATATAGCTTCACGGTCTTGCCTACTCCTAAAGCCAGGCACTCCAGCACCGTACAAAGATGTATGATCATTTATAAAATGTCATCTTTACTGTTAAACTGATGGAATGTCTGCAGCAGATCTTGAGCTGGTGAACAACTACATAAATGTGTTTTGTATTGCTTGACAGGATACAGGATCATCCACCGTGTTCAGTTCTGGGACAGGAAATGCAGTAATGATTTGGAAGAAAATTAAAAGAAATGACACACACACAAAAAAAAAAAAAAAAAAAAAAAAAAGAAAAAAAAAAAGAAAAAAAAAGAAAATAAAGGAAGAAAAAAAGAACAAAAAAAAAAAATGTCTGAGATATGACCCTTCATGCAAGTGTCTGTGTATACGAAAGAAGGGATATGAGGCTGGGAGTAGGAAAAGCATTATTATCACCTTCAAGTACCAAAAGCTTAAACTGATATGAGTTCATCAATAAGAATCTAATTCCTATTGATGCCTGATACTCTCTAGACTGTTGGAATGCTTTAAAGGCTTCAATATGTAAAACCCAGAATATTTGCTATTAAGTCCACCAAGGTTGAGGAAAATATTTTCACTGGTATTTTTGCTTTGGATCCAGTTGTGAAGCATAAGAAAAACAGAAACCATGTGTGAGGAACACAGATGAGCCAGATCCTGCACAAATATGCATGTGCAACCACTGAGTTGCACTGGTAGCAGGTTAAAATTCAGATGATGCTGGACCTTTGGCTGTCTATTCCACCTTTCAAGGGACTTCTGCCCATAGTGTATGGTACCTGGTCTGAAAACAGCATTGCATTATATTGATATCCTGGACAGAAAATCGGAAAAGCAATGATTTACAGGCAAGCTGGAGGTCCTTTTTGTGCAAGTGGTAGCATTCTTTGAATGACTTAAACAAAAGTTTGAGGATACTGACAGCTTAGGCCATCTGAATTTAATGAGCTGCTGCACATCTGTTAAAAATCTTGGGACTACTGCCAAATATGCAGCTGAGCACATCAGTAGTACACCAAGGAGTGCAAAATAGCCTGTGGCCCTTTGTACGGTCTCCAATCACATCAGCTCCTTTTTAACCTTGTATATTCGAGCGTAAGATGGCAGCTGTAGGAAGATTTTGTGGCTTTGCTGCTGCTTAAGCATTTTTGTGATGGCAGATCTCAGTAAATGTGACACCCTTGTGCCTGTGCAAGTCTCTGGCCTCTCATTTTTGGAGCGTGACTGTCCTCTGCTGAAAAGGTCCCAGGAATACAACCTTGTGCTAACTTTTGGCAAATGCAGCTTTGACTGCTTAGTAGGGGGCAGATGGAAGGCATCAGGCCTTGTAGGTCTCCAAGATCTCTGCCAGGGCACAGTAACAAATAAAAAATATTGAGGAGTCAACTTAGAGATGTTGGAAATATCCAAATAATTTTGTCAGGACGGTATCTCTGATAAAAGCAGATTTTATTCGCGATTGCAATGGCAGGCATCCCACAAGCAGGAGAGCGCACTTACTGGACACAGTTTGATAGCTTTTGTACCTTGTTCCCCCCCCCCCTTGCCTCCCCCCCTTCCCCTATTTCCCCACTGGTTGGGTATTCCAGGTTTACAATCTTATCAAAAGGTTTACATTTGTTAATTACTTGTTAGTTCATGTGTTATCTGGTGTCAGTCAGTAGCCGTCCTGTTGTCTCCAAGACGTCTCGGTACTCTTCTTGTTCGTACTGATACGGTGATTTTCTGCAGAGTCTTTGTTAAACAAAGAGTACCGGGGGAGGGGGTAGTGCCAGATCTTCCTCAGTACCTTCTTCAGGCACTCCCTAAGGCATGTCATTAATTGTCCTTTTAATTAGTGCAGGATATTCTTGCAACGTATGTGACGTATATTTTCATGCTGGCTATACATAAGTTGTTACTAGCTTATATATGTATGTTGTTAATTATTTAACTTCTTCTCCTTTAATTCTCTATTACTCAGGTCCTGTCTATCCAGTACAAAAAGCTAGTAGTTTTCCAACATCAAGTGGTTTCCGATTTGTAAAGGTATTTATTACATCTAGCTTTAACTGAAGGCCCAGAAGTTTTTCAGATGGCTGGACAGACAGGAGCTTCAGTCTTTGTGCTTATAACTTATCTTACTTTACTTATAATACTGAGTATGCGTTGTTGGGGAAGGTTTATCTAGAGGATAAGCAATGAAAACTATCAGAGAACCCCAATAAAGTAGAAAGACCCCTGAAAAGAACTATTAGTTCTAATAAAGGACCCAAATGGTAGCAGAGGCCATGAAATTAACAAAATTCTTATCTTTTTCTGATGTAGAAACAACATTTGATTCCCACAGAGATTAAGTACAATATGCACAGGATACCTAAGTGGCTAACTTACCATGTGACTGCAATGTGCTGCTGTGTGGCACTCACTGTAGTTTATTACTCCTGATATAGGTCATTTACTATTAAGAATTTATCCCAAACACTCTTCTGGCAAACTAAAGTGCTTTCTTTCTTTCAATTTCTCCTCGTTTCTACCTGTTTCTTCCCTTTCTCTCTCTAACTGGCTACCAGTCAACACTGTTTGTTTGGAACATACAAACATACATTTGCCAGCAAAGCTGTCTCAAGCGGATGAGTATCCTGACCTTATCATACATGGATCAAAGTTCCTTAGGGAAAAAAATCACATAAGGCTATCAGATAAACTGGAATTTGCAGAGGACATGTGCGTATTGCTGTTTTCTTTCTCAGACAAACTATATATTTCAATGAAATTTAATTGCATTTATTTGAAATTCCTGCAAGAGTTCTATCTTACGTCCTCAAAATAGATACTGAAGTAGGAACAAGATGATCTCAAAAAGTATACAGTGATGCTTCCTGTTTAGGTAACGGAATATATGATGTGTTAAATGGAGATTTCCATTAAGAGGTGTGTGTATGCTCTCACTGACCATTTTCAAGGACTCCAGAAGCAGCGTGGTTGTAACAGATAACTGGAACTGCCACAGAGGCGGTGTTTAGACAAATGGCAAACCAATTGCTTTGGATGCTGGAGGGAATGGGTCTATCTTTATACTTGGGAATAGTCTTGTTAGCTTAGCACAGGGGAAAAAATCTGCTGACACAATTGCTCTTATAGAATAAGATTTATAGCTGCATTGAAGATGCTGATCGTATTCTATAACTAGTTAAAGGCCCAAAATGCATCAGCAGGATCAGGGTATGTTCAGTTAACAGGCTGGGAAATCACAGGAGAAACAATGATAGGGTCTGAGATAGGGTATCTTCTGCCTTTGAGAGACAAATTTTCATTTGCAGTTCAGCACTCTGATTTCTCATCTTTTGCTCTCATTGCTTCAGGGAATACAATCTGATATTGTGTTCTGGATGAAATGATACTTTTGCTTGATCTTTCTTTTTTGNAAGGAGTACTTACCAAGAGACAGAGAGATTTGTGATAGAAACAAAACTACCAAGCAGAACAGTCACCTTCGAGGTGCTCATCCACATTCTTCCCTTGGGTACGTGACTGAGAGAACTGTGGAGCAGGAGGTCAGATTGCTTCAGATGTCCTGAAGCCAGCAAGTCCTGGGCAGCCAGGAGGGACATCTGTTCATATGGAGAACAGAGTTCCTACCTCCCACAGGGAGCCGAGGCTTCTGGTCATTGATACAGGTGCAAGAGTAAGAGTTTTTATCTCAAACTGTAGCAGTTCTTAGAGGATATTTTCATACTGAGAAATAACTTTGCTGAGTAACTAGTTACTTTTCTCCAAAATCACTAGTAGGAATGTCTGCAAGAAAAACCGTGTGTCTTTTTTTCTGCCTTCTTGTTCATTCCTGCACAAGTGAACTCCATTCTCTCACCTTGTTTCCAGTCTTTCATCTGCCAGCATACCTAGTCCCATAGGTCCCTTTGGTCCTGTACTTTTATTTATTTATTTTTATTCTTTATTTTTAGTGCTGAATTAACCTGATAATTCAGCTTCAACTGACTGTTTCCACCCACCCCTAAGTGACTTTAATGTTTGGATCTGTTTTGGGAAAGCAAATTGAAGCACAAGAAGCATATGAAGACTGAAAAAGTCTCTCTTCAGTGAGCACAAGAAAACCAGCACGCAGTGCAGAATGAAACCACATGTTGTGTTTTAGTTTTTTACTTCTGTAGATTTTCTTAGACTTATAAAAATTTCTTATCCTTGTTGTCTTACACAGGTGAGTTACAAACATATGCATGTTCTAAATAAATACAAACAGGCAAGTTTTCTGCAATGACTACTAGAATAGTGCTGGATCTTCCAGTTTTTTACAGGAAGACAATTATTTATTGTACAAACTGCCACTAATGAATTCTGGATGCCAATATTAGCATATGTTTGACATGTTCACATTTTATTCGGGGCTATTTTTTGGCTAGTGTCTTCACAACTGATAATGAGAGAAGGAGTGCTTCTGAGAAGCAGGTTTTCCTTTATGTTATACTTTGTAAATGTTGAGGTCAGAACTGTTCTAGAAATTGTGTTACATTGTAACTTAAAGTTAAGCTTTTGAATACAAACCTCTTTACATCTTAGTCCAGTTTAAAATATAAAAAAAAAAAAGAAAAAAAGGAAAATAAAAAACAACCCCAAACAAACCATTACTTCTGTTTTAAAAAGATAAAAATGAAGGTACCATTAAACCCCAAGGAGTTGAAGAACTCTCAAAGGAGCTTAAAAGCCTAAAATCAACATCTTTAATCACAATACAATTGCTGACCTGGAAGTCTTGATTGTTTTACGTGTGAATCTTTAAGTTATTTTTAAAAGAAAACGAAGAACTGATTGCTTTAGATTGTCATTAAAAGGTTGTCATTAAAAGGAGGTTTGCAAACGAAGATAGCCTTTACTCTTTCTTCTTTGTTACTGCGAAGATATTCTTTGTCTTTATACATGCATCCCAGTAGTTTTGTAGCATGGCAAATGCTTGTACAGATTTTTTTTCTTCCAATATTCTTTAAGATTTTTCTTAACAAAGAAAGAACTAATTTATAGAATTTACATACTTATAATTTACAAGTAGATACTTTATTCGTAATTTGTGCCAAATTAGATTTGGATAGAACTTAGAATTGAATATATGTATGTTGCTCAGAAAGGAATGCTTCCTATTTATTTCCATGGAGACTGCAGTGGATACAGAGAGCACAATAACACTATTTGGTAGAGCAAATTCTCAGTTACAAAACACTGTTGTAGATATCTTTCAACATAGTCACAACCATTAGCTACGCATTTTCATCAATGGTGATCAAGAGACTGCATGCCATTCTCGTAAAAATGTGCACTATCAGAGGTGACCCACTATTCTACAGCTGCTGTAACAGCCTCATTGCTAGGAAAATGTTGGCCATGCAGTCCAATTTTCACTTTGCTAACATCCACTATTTGGTCCCCATAAATGTTCAGCAAGCGTCAATGAATGTCAGTGGGTGTCATTTTGGAGGAATTTAGTGACGTACCTTTGCTTCATATGCACTTCCATGTCAGACAGCATGCTATCAGACTGACTTTCTGCTGCTGTCTGTTGCATAGCAATAAGATGTAATAAGAATATAGGAAGGAAGGTTCAACCTCTTCTGCCATACCACCAACATCCGCCTCTGATGTTGTGGACCAAAGTAATAAAACAGGAGGCATTACTTTTGGAGCAGTCCTTGTATGCATCAGTCACGTTTCACTATGATGGCTAATTTAAAAGTACCTCAAATTTTCTGGTTATATATGGAGAAAAAGAAAATAAAGTTTTCCAAAAGTGTATTTTACTTAAAATGCTGTTTTGTTATGCTAAGAGACTATTGCTGAAGGAAATATTTATTGGAATTGAAGAGTTGATAGCTTGTTTCCCATCATTGTGATCAGGTTTTAGAGGCTGGCTGAAGAGGCAAGTACGTTTTTAAATAGGATTTTCAAAGATGTATAATCAGTTTAGATGCTCAGTTCCCATGAAATCCCTTCAAAAGTTTTTTGAATTGATATTTGAGCAGTTCTGCCAGCCTACTCAATTTGCATGCAGAAACATGGTTGATAAATGTCCATCACAAGCATGCAGCTAACCCTAGAGGCTAAGATGGAGCTTATTTGGATGCAAAGGTAGATGCAGATATGGCCAACATGCAAAAGCATCTCACCAGGCATTTCTGAAGCTACAAAACCTTGAGTGAGAGCTCAAGTAATTCAAAGTAATGAATAATATCCTGGGTGTGTTTAAGAGACAAACAACAAACGTGACAAGGAATGCTCTGGAGAGCTGAATCTAAAAGAAGGTTTGTTTTAAAAAGTCAAGTGACAAAACAAATCTTACATGAGGAGGAGGAGGAAAGGTGCAGAGTACTTCTGTTTTTTCATAGTGTTCCCTTTCTCTGGAACAGAGCAAGAGGGGTTATAAATGCATGAAGTGTGGTGTGGTTCCAGGGTTGCACAGCTGCCAAGTATGTCCTGTGGATTTATGCTTCTGAGAATACCAAGCTCCAAGCAGTAATTGAAACAATCCTGAAATGTTATGATCCTTCTCCTTATGCTGTCTCTCCTCTTCATTTTCTCATCTTCTTTTCTCCAGAGTCAGATATTGCAGACTTCGATGGCAGAAGTTCCCTCCTCTACAGGTTCAATCAGAAGCTTATGAGCACGTTCAAAGATGTGGTTTCCTTAAAGTTCAAGAGCATGCAGGAGGATGGAGTCTTATTCCATGGAGAAGGACAACGTGGAGACTATATTACCCTGGAACTGCAGAAAGGGAAGCTCTCCTTGCACATCAACCTGGGTGAGGGCAATTATACTTGCTGGTTCACTTATTACTCTAACAAGGATTGTCTTAGTTTGCTTTTTTTGGTTATGTTGAGCACAATCTAGAAACTTCAGCTCAGATCAGTAGTGATTCTATGTCTTGGGGTTCCCAGGGTTTGTTGTCTTATTTTTTCTGTTCTGTAATCAAAACTTTGCAGAGAATCCAGAAATGAAATGAAATCTCTTTGATCAAAGTATTGTGCACTTGCATATTGCATTGTTTCTAGAGATGGTTGCAGTTGAGCACTGTGAATATCTGGAAGACTATCACCATGTGATCATGTTGGTTTGCAGGGGTTGGATGAAAGACTGGATTAGTTTCTCTCTGTAGAAGAGTGCTTGTTTTTTCCTGGTGAATACACTAAAGCACTTTGATGATGTTAGGTGCTACTGTAAGTAGGAGTGATCAATCTCTATCCTCTAGCCTTATTGCAAAATCTTCATTAGCTTCAGTGGTTATTGCCTCAGCAGTCCCTGCTGACTCACATTTCTCATACTGATTTGTCCTCTGCTCCCAAATGTTTCATGGTGGGATAAGAATAAGATGTAGTTAAATATATTGTTACTTCTTCCTCATGAGAGGGTCTGAGAATGCTTCATCTCAGATAAGAGTTATTTTATTTCAGCAGTAGCCCCAAATCTACAGATTTCAGCCATTTCATATCCTCTGTGTGCATTCATGTGCCACAGACAAGGACTTTGATGTACTTGCCTCCCCCCCTTCCCCTATTTCCCCACTGGTTGGGTATTCCAGGTTTACAATCTTATCAAAAGGTTTACATTTGTTAATTACTTGTTAGTTCATGTGTTATCTGGTGTCAGTCAGTAGCCGTCCTGTTGTCTCCAAGACGTCTCGGTACTCTTCTTGTTCGTACTGATACGGTGATTT
This sequence comes from Pavo muticus, assembly GCA_016647715.1. Classification (NCBI taxonomy): domain Eukaryota; kingdom Metazoa; phylum Chordata; class Aves; order Galliformes; family Phasianidae; genus Pavo; species Pavo muticus. Next base: position 3,378,890 of record JACDJE010000005.1, read on the forward strand.
TCTGCAGAGTCTTTGTTAAACAAAGAGTACCGGGGGAGGGGGTAGTGCCAGATCTTCCTCAGTACCTTCTTCAGGCACTCCCTAAGGCATGTCATTAATTGTCCTTTTAATTAGTGCAGGATATTCTTGCAACGTATGTGACGTATATTTTCATGCTGGCTATACATAAGTTGTTACTAGCTTATATATGTATGTTGTTAATTATTTAACTTCTTCTCCTTTAATTCTCTATTACTCAGGTCCTGTCTATCCAGTACAAAAAGCTAGTAGTTTTCCAACATCAAGTGGTTTCCGATTTGTAAAGGTATTTATTACATCTAGCTTTAACTGAAGGCCCAGAAGTTTTTCAGATGGCTGGACAGACAGGAGCTTCAGTCTTTGTGCTTATAACTTATCTTACTTTACTTATAATACTGAGTATGCGTTGTTGGGGAAGGTTTATCTAGAGGATAAGCAATGAAAACTATCAGAGAACCCCAATAAAGTAGAAAGACCCCTGAAAAGAACTATTAGTTCTAATAAAGGACCCAAATGGTAGCAGAGGCCATGAAATTAACAAAATTCTTATCTTTTTCTGATGTAGAAACAACATTTGATTCCCACAGAGATTAAGTACAATATGCACAGGATACCTAAGTGGCTAACTTACCATGTGACTGCAATGTGCTGCTGTGTGGCACTCACTGTAGTTTATTACTCCTGATATAGGTCATTTACTATTAAGAATTTATCCCAAACACTCTTCTGGCAAACTAAAGTGCTTTCTTTCTTTCAATTTCTCCTCGTTTCTACCTGTTTCTTCCCTTTCTCTCTCTAACTGGCTACCAGTCAACACTGTTTGTTTGGAACATACAAACATACATTTGCCAGCAAAGCTGTCTCAAGCGGATGAGTATCCTGACCTTATCATACATGGATCAAAGTTCCTTAGGGAAAAAAATCACATAAGGCTATCAGATAAACTGGAATTTGCAGAGGACATGTGCGTATTGCTGTTTTCTTTCTCAGACAAACTATATATTTCAATGAAATTTAATTGCATTTATTTGAAATTCCTGCAAGAGTTCTATCTTACGTCCTCAAAATAGATACTGAAGTAGGAACAAGATGATCTCAAAAAGTATACAGTGATGCTTCCTGTTTAGGTAAAGGAATATATGATGTGTTAAATGGAGATTTCCATTAAGAGGTGTGTGTATGCTCTCACTGACCATTTTCAAGGACTCCAGAAGCAGCGTGGTTGTAACAGATAACTGGAACTGCCACAGAGGCGGTGTTTAGACAAATGGCAAACCAATTGCTTTGGATGCTGGAGGGAATGGGTCTATCTTTATACTTGGGAATAGTCTTGTTAGCTTAGCACAGGGGAAAAAATCTGCTGACACAATTGCTCTTATAGAATAAGATTTATAGCTGCATTGAAGATGCTGATCGTATTCTATAACTAGTTAAAGGCCCAAAATGCATCAGCAGGATCAGGGTATGTTCAGTTAACAGGCTGGGAAATCACAGGAGAAACAATGATAGGGTCTGAGATAGGGTATCTTCTGCCTTTGAGAGACAAATTTTCATTTGCAGTTCAGCACTCTGATTTCTCATCTTTTGCTCTCATTGCTTCAGGGAATACAATCTGATATTGTGTTCTGGATGAAATGATACTTTTGCTTGATCTTTCTTTTTTGCCTCTTTCTCTTTCCCTCCCCACCTCCTTGCCTTCTTCCATCCTCTCCTTTGTCTTCTGATGAGACAAAAAAANAGCCACATTCTGTGTGAGAGACATTAACCCAGCCTAAGACAAATACCCAAAGGAGTACTTACCAAGAGACAGAGAGATTTGTGATAGAAACAAAACTACCAAGCAGAACAGTCACCTTCGAGGTGCTCATCCACATTCTTCCCTTGGGTACGTGACTGAGAGAACTGTGGAGCAGGAGGTCAGATTGCTTCAGATGTCCTGAAGCCAGCAAGTCCTGGGCAGCCAGGAGGGACATCTGTTCATATGGAGAACAGAGTTCCTACCTCCCACAGGGAGCCGAGGCTTCTGGTCATTGATACAGGTGCAAGAGTAAGAGTTTTTATCTCAAACTGTAGCAGTTCTTAGAGGATATTTTCATACTGAGAAATAACTTTGCTGAGTAACTAGTTACTTTTCTCCAAAATCACTAGTAGGAATGTCTGCAAGAAAAACCGTGTGTCTTTTTTTCTGCCTTCTTGTTCATTCCTGCACAAGTGAACTCCATTCTCTCACCTTGTTTCCAGTCTTTCATCTGCCAGCATACCTAGTCCCATAGGTCCCTTTGGTCCTGTACTTTTATTTATTTATTTTTATTCTTTATTTTTAGTGCTGAATTAACCTGATAATTCAGCTTCAACTGACTGTTTCCACCCACCCCTAAGTGACTTTAATGTTTGGATCTGTTTTGGGAAAGCAAATTGAAGCACAAGAAGCATATGAAGACTGAAAAAGTCTCTCTTCAGTGAGCACAAGAAAACCAGCACGCAGTGCAGAATGAAACCACATGTTGTGTTTTAGTTTTTTACTTCTGTAGATTTTCTTAGACTTATAAAAATTTCTTATCCTTGTTGTCTTACACAGGTGAGTTACAAACATATGCATGTTCTAAATAAATACAAACAGGCAAGTTTTCTGCAATGACTACTAGAATAGTGCTGGATCTTCCAGTTTTTTACAGGAAGACAATTATTTATTGTACAAACTGCCACTAATGAATTCTGGATGCCAATATTAGCATATGTTTGACATGTTCACATTTTATTCGGGGCTATTTTTTGGCTAGTGTCTTCACAACTGATAATGAGAGAAGGAGTGCTTCTGAGAAGCAGGTTTTCCTTTATGTTATACTTTGTAAATGTTGAGGTCAGAACTGTTCTAGAAATTGTGTTACATTGTAACTTAAAGTTAAGCTTTTGAATACAAACCTCTTTACATCTTAGTCCAGTTTAAAATATAAAAAAAAAAAAGAAAAAAAGGAAAATAAAAAACAACCCCAAACAAACCATTACTTCTGTTTTAAAAAGATAAAAATGAAGGTACCATTAAACCCCAAGGAGTTGAAGAACTCTCAAAGGAGCTTAAAAGCCTAAAATCAACATCTTTAATCACAATACAATTGCTGACCTGGAAGTCTTGATTGTTTTACGTGTGAATCTTTAAGTTATTTTTAAAAGAAAACAAAGAACTGATTGCTTTAGATTGTCATTAAAAGGTTGTCATTAAAAGGAGGTTTGCAAACGAAGATAGCCTTTACTCTTTCTTCTTTGTTACTGCGAAGATATTCTTTGTCTTTATACATGCATCCCAGTAGTTTTGTAGCATGGCAAATGCTTGTACAGATTTTTTTTCTTCCAATATTCTTTAAGATTTTTCTTAACAAAGAAAGAACTAATTTATAGAATTTACATACTTATAATTTACAAGTAGATACTTTATTCGTAATTTGTGCCAAATTAGATTTGGATAGAACTTAGAATTGAATATATGTATGTTGCTCAGAAAGGAATGCTTCCTATTTATTTCCATGGAGACTGCAGTGGATACAGAGAGCACAATAACACTATTTGGTAGAGCAAATTCTCAGTTACAAAACACTGTTGTAGATATCTTTCAACATAGTCACAACCATTAGCTACGCATTTTCATCAATGGTGATCAAGAGACTGCATGCCATTCTCGTAAAAATGTGCACTATCAGAGGTGACCCACTATTCTACAGCTGCTGTAACAGCCTCATTGCTAGGAAAATGTTGGCCATGCAGTCCAATTTTCACTTTGCTAACATCCACTATTTGGTCCCCATAAATGTTCAGCAAGCGTCAATGAATGTCAGTGGGTGTCATTTTGGAGGAATTTAGTGACGTACCTTTGCTTCATATGCACTTCCATGTCAGACAGCATGCTATCAGACTGACTTTCTGCTGCTGTCTGTTGCATAGCAATAAGATGTAATAAGAATATAGGAAGGAAGGTTCAACCTCTTCTGCCATACCACCAACATCCGCCTCTGATGTTGTGGACCAAAGTAATAAAACAGGAGGCATTACTTTTGGAGCAGTCCTTGTATGCATCAGTCACGTTTCACTAAGATGGCTAATTTAAAAGTACCTCAAATTTTCTGGTTATATATAGAGAAAAAGAAAATAAAGTTTTCCAAAAGTGTATTTTACTTAAAATGCTGTTTTGTTATGCTAAGAGACTATTGCATTTTTCTGTGCTGAAGGAAATATTTATTGGAATTGAAGAGTTGATAGCTTGTTTCCCATCATTGTGATCAGGTTTTAGAGGCTGGCTGAAGAGGCAAGTACGTTTTTAAATAGGATTTTCAAAGATGTATAATCAGTTTAGATGCTCAGTTCCCATGAAATCCCTTCAAAAGTTTTTTGAATTGATATTTGAGCAGTTCTGCCAGCCTACTCAATTTGCATGCAGAAACATGGTTGATAAATGTCCATCACAAGCATGCAGCTAACCCTAGAGGCTAAGATGGAGCTTATTTGGATGCAAAGGTAGATGCAGATATGGCCAACATGCAAAAGCATCTCACCAGGCATTTCTGAAGCTACAAAACCTTGAGTGAGAGCTCAAGTAATTCAAAGTAATGAATAATATCCTGGGTGTGTTTAAGAGACAAACAACAAACGTGACAAGGAATGCTCTGGAGAGCTGAATCTAAAAGAAGGTTTGTTTTAAAAAGTCAAGTGACAAAACAAATCTTACATGAGGAGGAGGAGGAAAGGTGCAGAGTACTTCTGTTTTTTCATAGTGTTCCCTTTCTCTGGAACAGAGCAAGAGGGGTTATAAATGCATGAAATGTGGTGTGGTTCCAGGGTTGCACAGCTGCCAAGTATGTCCTGTGGATTTATGCTTCTGAGAATACCAAGCTCCAAGCAGTAATTGAAACAATCCTGAAATGTTATGATCCTTCTCCTTATGCTGTCTCTCCTCTTCATTTTCTCATCTTCTTTTCTCCAGAGTCAGATATTGCAGACTTCGATGGCAGAAGTTCCCTCCTCTACAGGTTCAATCAGAAGCTTATGAGCACGTTCAAAGATGTGGTTTCCTTAAAGTTCAAGAGCATGCAGGAGGATGGAGTCTTATTCCATGGAGAAGGACAACGTGGAGACTATATTACCCTGGAACTGCAGAAAGGGAAGCTCTCCTTGCACATCAACCTGGGTGAGGGCAATTATACTTGCTGGTTCACTTATTACTCTAACAAGGATTGTCTTAGTTTGCTTTTTTTGGTTATGTTGAGCACAATCTAGAAACTTCAGCTCAGATCAGTAGTGATTCTATGTCTTGGGGTTCCCAGGGTTTGTTGTCTTATTTTTTCTGTTCTGTAATCAAAACTTTGCAGAGAATCCAGAAATGAAATGAAATCTCTTTGATCAAAGTATTGTGCACTTGCATATTGCATTGTTTCTAGAGATGGTTGCAGTTGAGCACTGTGAATATCTGGAAGACTATCACCATGTGATCATGTTGGTTTGCAGGGGTTGGATGAAAGACTGGATTAGTTTCTCTCTGTAGAAGAGTGCTTGTTTTTTCCTGGTGAATACACTAAAGCACTTTGATGATGTTAGGTGCTACTGTAAGTAGGAGTGATCAATCTCTATCCTCTAGCCTTATTGCAAAATCTTCATTAGCTTCAGTGGTTATTGCCTCAGCAGTCCCTGCTGACTCACATTTCTCATACTGATTTGTCCTCTGCTCCCAAATGTTTCATGGTGGGATAAGAATAAGATGTAGTTAAATATATTGTTACTTCTTCCTCATGAGAGGGTCTGAGAATGCTTCATCTCAGATAAGAGTTATTTTATTTCAGCAGTAGCCCCAAATCTACAGATTTCAGCCATTTCATATCCTCTGTGTGCATTCATGTGCCACAGACAAGGACTTTGATGTAAGCTCTTCAGTGTGCTTACATCTTGACTGGCAGTTTTGGAGCATGTCTTCTTTCTATTCTGCTGGGGTATAAAAAAAAAAAAAAAAAAAAGGACACACTCCTTTTCATACCCTCTGATTTAAGTGTTTAGACATACAGCCAGCTGGAATACAGAAGAGTGCTACAAATCACTGAGGTTAGGGCCTAAATATTTTTATGATACTTGATCTAAACTTGAGGAGATCTAGAATGGGTTTAAGATTCTTTTTGAGCTAAATGAAACCCTTGCATTCATGTTGCTTCACTGATGTGTGATTGTATTGCTTTTTTTTCCTCCAAAAATAGTTAGATGCAATATTCTCATTAAAATATGAGAAAAACACGTAGTTGCAACTGAAACATCAGGAGTAGATTTTCTGTGTGTGTGAATAGGCAGCAGATTTTAGTGCTACACAAAGGGAGCTCTTAATACACCAAAGAAAGAAATGTGCATGTACATGCAGGTATAAATGAGAGGCCCAGAGAACCTAAGGGAAGACTTATGAAAGGTCTGTTTCTGGACAGAGAGAGAGATCTTGAGCCCTAAGTCTTTAGATTAGGGCATTGAGGTAACTCTGGTGTCTTATGCCTGTTTCTGCCCCTCCAGGGGACTCCAACCTGCACTTCACTAACAGCCACACATCCGTCACACTGGGCAGCCTCCTGGATGACCAACACTGGCACTCAGTTCTCATAGAGCGCTTCAACAAGCAGGTGAACTTCACAGTGGACAAGCATACTCAGCATTTTCGAACGAAGGGGGACTCGGATCACTTAGATATTGATTACGAGGTACGTGAAACCCTTTTGATGAAAATCTGGGAGATGAGGCTGAACTAGTGTGAAATGAATGTGACAGAAAATATGCACTCAACAAAGCTGTTTCTTTCCAGCAGAGATCTCTTCTTTATTTAATGTTTCCTTCCCAGAAAGCTCCTTTAACAGGCATAAAGTACATTACTGCAATTCTACACGTGACAGTTTTAGTAAATAACCAGTCTGTTGGCAAATACATACTGGATTATGATTATATTAAAAGTATGTGAGAATTTGATCTAAATCTATATACCCTCATTGGTGGAGATCTGGGTTCTGGCCAAATCTCCAGGGAGCACTCTCATACGCAGAAAGAGGTTCTGTGACACCATCTCCAATATTATTTTAATGGGACCATTGAGCACCATCCCTGCATCCTCCATCTGATTGCCGTGAGTAGGGGAATCCCAGCTCTGAGCTGTGCTTATCCAGTCACCACCTTACTCAAATGATTCTGTGTAGAGATGAGCTGGTAGAGACTACCTCCTTCCTTGTAGAAGTGGAAGGCCCTGACAAAAGCAGTTGAAAGATCTGGCTGTGACCCAGTTCCCTTCACATCTAGGAGTGTGATTCTGAACATACTGGTGAGCAGAAGAAACATCCTTTCTTCCTATCAAACCCAGTCTGATGTTACTCCTCTGCGATGAGGCCGAAGTGTGACAGAGTGCGGCAATTCAGTGCTTATGGCTCATAGTGAAAAATAACTAGAAAATAAACAGCAACACTCTTATATCATCGTATCTATATGCAAGGCAGTTCTTCATCTGTTCTTTCCACTTATACACACCTACTTGCAAATTATACATGTTCATTTCTATCCCCATGTGCTTGTCTACCGAGTTTTGCTAGCTCAGAAGGCATGAGGTCATGCTTGCACAGTCAGAGCCATCACCTTGTCTGGATGCGTTGAGCTGTCATGGTTCATTTCTCCGAGACCAGAAGCTTCCTCTCTGCACTTTGAATTCATTTCTCTAGAAAGGATCAATTCCCAGTGCATGTTAGTGACAAATGTGGATGGCTTGGCAATGGCAGGTGCCTGCTCTCTGCTCCTCTCATGTTCCAGCTGAATTTCCCCTCCTTGCATTTCACAAAGCAGGGTGAGGAAAGTGGTACCCATCTCTGTTAAAAGTTGTTCTGAGCACATTTGATAAGGGAAATATGAAAATGTTCCTAACCATTTGGGCAATAATATTCTGGAACAGCTATAGACACAACTAACCAGAGTCAAAGCTATATCTGATTTTAAGGTGAAGTTTGGGAAGACCAAACAGTTGAGTCACCAGCTTTCCTAATTCCAGAATCATAAAATTTCTTGGTTTCTGCTACAAGATTGATGCCAGCTAGGGAAAACTCAGGCTCCAATGTAATTTGCAGAACATTTTTCCAGATGTTCTGAAATGGGAAGCATAGTGAAGATCTTCAGCAGAAGTAAATCAGCATGTCAGCGCTGACCTCTGTGGCACTCAGTCCTGGCCCCTGGTGCTTAGTATTTTATACAGCATGTTTTCTTCTATTTGCACTGAAATGGTCTTTCAATTGAACATGACACCAATATATTCTAATGAAAGTTTATCTCAGCACACTTTGGGGATTAAAGGCCTTACTGAGGGTAATAAACCCATTAGTTTGGTAATTAAAATTATTACCAATCACAAAGAAAACAGTTTTCTTTATAATGCACTGGTATAATTAATATTGATTTTTCTTCTGGTTTTGAAACCCAATGCGGTGTCCCTAAACAGGAAACGGAAAGAACAGAACATGAAAGAAGGAAAGTCTGGTGCTTTAAGGAAGAACTAATGATTCTCACTGGAAAAAAAACATTGCTACCACATAGGCCCTCATGCCAATAACAAACCTGCAAGTGAAGTAAAGTAGCAGTCTGTTCACTCTTTATTTCTGCAAAATTATCAATTAATACAACCGAGGCACAAGTTCATTAAGGACTTGTTTTCAAAGAAGCGCTATCAAGGTTATCTAGGGAGATTTAATTTGCTTATGTATCCTGGCTTGCTAGATGGAGTGGGAGGAAAAATAACCCCCAAATTTCCCTTTACTTTTGTAATAATGAGCTGAGGCATTAGGAGTAGCAACAGAGGAATAAGACTGACCAGGTTCCAGCAGCCATCAGCATCTGTGGTGCCTCACAGCACTGCTCATCTGTGCTGCAATCGATGCAGCAGGGTTGCAGCACAGCTCCCAACATGCTGGAAACACTGAGAAGTATGGGGGGCTGCAAAATCCTCCCTTGCATTGTATCATTCATGAAGCTGCATCCTGTGACGGGAAAATGAGGGGAAAAAAAAAGAAAGAAAAACAAACAACAAAAAAATGAGAGGTACAGCCAGTAAGATTTTGCGAAAAAAAGAAAGATAATTAGAAATGAGCTGTGTGTCTGAAAATGGAAATATGCTCAACAGAAGTTTTAGGCTTGGAGTTGGTGTTGTGTTAAAGGGCAACATTCTGAGTGATGCCCAATTTGGCACAGGAAGTCCGATTGCATTCAATATATGAATGATCACTATTATAGATTCACAAATAGTGCAAATAATTATATTTAATTTTCTTTAGGAACCTAAAGGGATTGTGCTCCAAGGATTTTGAAAGCTTTATTTTCTTAGTTTCTCTGTCCTCTGTAAAGCTTTAGCCCTCCTTTAAAGTGATTAGTTGTTATCTGTGTAATGCTAACAAATTCCAGTACTTAAAAAATAGAAAATCTTAACTTTTGTTTAAATGTGTAACCTGCAGTACTTTCCCATTACACTGCTCACTCTCAAATACTGTGTGCAAGCCCAAAACAAAATGAAATTTGAGGCAAAACATTTGCAAGATGCACATGGGGTAGTTTGTGAGTGTGATACTTCCCTCCACTGGCTGAAGCCAGAATTGTTCAAATACTCAGTGATGGAAAGGTGTGACTCTAGCTCACAGGTACTTCCATTGCTCTGTGGGAAGTTTATTTCCCTATTGCTCAGTGTTTCTCGGCTGCTGTGCTTTGCTGCTCAGTCCTCTGGTCGGAGGGGCCACGGGTTGGAGACTGCTTGAGTGTTCCTGGTGGAGGACTGGTTGATGAAGTGGTGCATAATGGCACATGAAAGCCTTTTGCAAATGAGAGAGCTCTCTGCGGCAACAGTGTTTCTCAAACAGCTGTAATACTACACTGTCTGTAATTCCCATGCTGGGCAGCATGTGCTCTACTCTGTGTTCAGATGTGATACTGTAAACTTGATTTGTCTCTCAGATAATAACCCAATTGTCTGTATGGAGCTTTAGGTGTGGTAACTTAAACGCTGCTCTTGTTCTTTCCAAAAGCTCAGCTTTGGAGGCATTCCTGTCCCAGGGAAACCAGGAACCTTTCAGAGGAAAAACTTCCATGGCTGCATTGAGAACCTTTATTACAATGGAGTCAATATAATCGACCTGGCAAAAAGGCGCAAACCTCAGATCTATACTGTGGTAAGAGACAATGTTTGCTTTCTTTCTTCCCTGCTGTTGGTGCTGCTGGCTGTATTGAATGTATGAAGTTCAGATTTAGATAGTTATCGCATATTTAGTTTGTTTAAATAGTACTACTGATTCTAGCATCAGCTAGCGCTGACTGCAATGGTGGGATGTATTAAAAGATACATATGTAAATTAATAAGTTTCTCTGACTTTCCAAGTATATTAGAATTTGTTTGGAGAAACTTTTTACTTCCTTCTGCAAGATTAAAATACATCTTTCTGATGGCGTGAGAGAGAACAGTTTTTTTGTCTGAATAACTCAGATAAAATCTGATTTTCTGAGCCATTCCCCATCTCTATTGTTGTGTACACTAGAAGCAAAGTTTTATTCTGCTGTTTCATTTGGTATTATAGAGACAAATTATTGTTTTTCTTACTATGAAAAATGTTTTCCTTTGTACAGATCCTTATATTCAACATATTATTAACAGTTCTGAAAACCATTCACCTGTTTCTAATGTCTCTAAATGTGAGAGCAGAGCTGAAGAAAAAGGAATTAGTTTTATCCAGGCTGCTAAGATAAGGTATACAAGTAACTTCACACCTAATAGTGTCCAAAGTTACAAATTTATTTAAATATAGCATAAGCAAAATAAACTACGTTTTATATTGTAATTACAGAAAGCAGTACACTACATACTGTGTCTTTGGAGAATATTGAGGAAAAAGTACTTTTGCTTTCATTACATCTTCTGGTTTGTAGTAAGGTGTATGAACAGATTGAAGCTGTAACAGAGCAAACTAGAAGTCCAAGAGAAATCCAAATCCTTACCTTACTCACTTTCCCTGCCTAAGGCTAGACTGTATACACAAGGAAACGGAAAACAGAATGTGGATAGGTAAGAAGTCCTGCATCATGTTGCTGGCAGTTAAGATTGTCTCCAGGATGGTCCCCTAGCATGAGACTGAGAGACTTTTCTTTAATAACTCAAGTTTGATTGTTCTGACTCAGGACTCTAAGGTATAAATCTTACGAACTGTTTTAAATTGCTCTTCCTCTCAGCTTACTTTCAAAGGGGAGAAAAGAGACCTGGCCTGTTTCTTAGGTCATTAAATAGCTGGTTGGATTCTTTGCCAGGTGGGTAATCTGAAGGCCTTCCTAAAGGGGAAAAGAAAAACTTTGAAATGTACTTTTTCTCTTTTGGGTAGTGTCTAGGTGCGATAGAGCCCTAAGCAATTAAAGTTCTCTTATCACAATACTTAATTCAGATAATGCTAGATCGAAGGTCTAGAAATCTTTCTTCTTTAGTCATGTTAAAATAAAGGGGATATACCCCCATTCTTCTATCTCACACACAGATGTGATGGTTTTAAAGAAAATGTTTTTAAGACTGGCTGCTCTACTGCATTTTGCAAAATTTGTGAGCTGTTATGTCCTGTGTCTGTGACACTTAGTTTACACACAGTACCCAGAAAAGTTACTGCATTCAAAAATGTCTCCTTTTCTTGTCTGAAAATCCTTCCATAGTAAGCATCTCCTGCAAATCTGGTATCTTCCAATATTCTTTCCACCACAGCTATTTATCTCCCCTGACAATTTTCAGATACTTCCAGCCATCACAGGTTAAGCTCCCTCTCCCATCTTCTTGCCCTTCCGCACCCCTTAGCCATTTGCTTATTCAAATTAAAATATCTTGTTCTTGCTAAATGTACTTTTTTGTCTGCCAGATTTCTTCTGCACCTAAATGCAGAAATACTTTAAATTTGGAGTAAAAACTCCAAGTTCATTGAGGTTTTCAAGCAGCAATCCATATCCCTAGGGAGCTACAAGCTTCTAAGCTTTTTGTCTCTGTAGTTACTAAGGCTGTCTGGAATAGAAATGCAATTAAAGGAACAGCACAGGAATAGAATTAAATATATCAAGGGCTTTCAATCATTTCTTCCAACAGCCTCTGATCCCTCCCCCCAAGCTGAGATCACCACAGAAGGTTCTGTGTTGTTAGTCCACAAAATATCTTTGTCTCTAAACAAAAGATATGTAAGGACAAACTGAACAGATTGGGATTAGAAAGCCATTAGTGCTCAGAGACATTATTGCCTCCGAAGTGGAGGTGGCCTTCAACACTCAGACTCTGCTTCATTCGGTGTCCATTTGGGAACACTGACACAGTTGGAGAGCTGAACTTGTTGGGTTTTCATACCCAGCAACTTTTTTTTTTTTTTTTTTTTTTTTTTTTTTTACTGTTTACATCTTACGAGTGATATGTCAGCTTTAGAGGTATACATTTCCTGTTATGAAGTTCCTCATCCGTATAAATAATGGTCCAGCATCAGCTGCATTTAAAGTCAAGGCAAGAAACTAGAAGTTGTCAATGACAGAGTGCTGTGCTATGTCGTACTCTTGGGTTGTGGATATGATTATTATCCTGCCTGTTCTTTTCTATAACTCATTTGCAGTTGTCAGACTTGCAACAAATCCTCTTGAGAAAACATCCTAAGATAATAAGGCAGCCAATCTCTTTTGGACTGGCATTTGCCTTCAGAATTTTTTTTTTTTTTTGTATTGCCTCACGTTTCACCTCTGTCTGTGGTAGCCCTGTTTGGCCAGGCCATCTACATTCTCTCTGGTGTTCTTTCTGTCCCAGATGGCATGTTGCAATTTTTTTTATTCCCTTAGGTTCTTGAGTGTGGTGAAATGCCAGGGGATCTTTTATTTTTTCTCCTAAGCACTTACTGGTTTAAATTGCAAGTGGTCTTAAGAAGTCAAATTTCTGTAATTAACACTTTCATGATCGCAAAGCTATATCCTTGGGAAGTCTTTGAAAATACTTTAAAATAATTATTTGAATATCTTTACTATTACTAGTTGTGTCTAGATTCTCAACGTAAAAGCAGCACAGAATGCTCATCATGAGGAGTTGTACAGCAGCCACTCACTCTTCCAGGGCCACTAGTTAGGAGCAGGAAAACATGTCAGCAGGAGCTACATTTACAAGAAACAGAACATTGTTACCCATGGGATACTTGAGTTATTGATATCTGAGATGCTGAAGCCCTTGCTGAAGGATTTTAGGTATGCTAAGAATGTGTAAATTCAGGAGCAGACTGGATAAGATGTAGGAAGATAAATCCATTAATGATTGCTAAATAATGGAAACTATGTCTGACTGAAGGAGTGGAAAATAATTAAAGACTCAGAGATCTGTTCTTGTATTCTTCTTCAGACAGCCATCTATAGATGCTGATGAAGGCAGGATGGACCTCAAGTCTGCCCCAGTGCAACTGCTGTTATGTGAGGGTACAGAACTTTTATTTAAGGTGATGCTTACTACAGTGCCTAGTGTCACTTGGTTGTAGACAGAGGACTGTAGGGAATCCCCAGATTTGTACACATCTTACAAATGAGAATAGATAAATTTAAGGAGCAGTAACTATTTCCTTCTCTGTACTAAATCCAAAGGGAAGTATCTCCAGCAGAGTAATTCAGCCGCCAGTGTCTACTTAGATCTGTACTCAGATTGTACCACTAGAAACTACCCTAATATGAAGACCTGTGACCAGGGTGTAAGTCTTTTTTCTGTCTCAGTGGCTTATGGTGCCAAAATAGGCAGCTGTCTAGCTAAAGGAGGGAAATGAAGAGGTCATGAAAAGTTGTAATTATGATCTTGTCAATATTCTACTGTATGTATTTGGTGAAATTGAGGAAAACACTCTCCCTCTTTCTCTTCCTTTACCTTTGCCTAATAGGAATTGCAGTTGTATTTTTATTTAGCAGACTAAACCATAGACTGACTTGAGAGGAGTGCAGGATATTTGTACATTAGAAGTTGTTGGCCCTCAGACATGCTTGAATTTCTACGTCAGCCTGTAGTGTTGAATCTGGGACTGACAATTCAACAAAGCAAGGGATGTGGTGACATGTAAATGCATCACTGTAGTGCCTCAGGGAAATAACCAATTGCCAGCATCAAAGAGCAAGGAGAGATACCTAGTGACAGGAGAATGTAAACTAATAATTCATTCCCTTTATAGAGAATCCAAACATGCTATTTTATCAAGCTGATTTGAGATACCTTCATCTTGAGAAGAATTTGCTTGTCTATGCATATCTCCTTTTACCAAAGTGCTCTTGTGAGTGTTAATTTATATGTGAATATCAGGCTGGTAATTCAAGAAGGCCTCTACTAGGGTTTGAAGAACCAGGAATTTGATACATAAAACTTTTTTTTTCTCTTTCTTTTAGTTTTCAACTGCAACCAGACTGTAGGAAAGATAAAGAAAAAAATGAAACTATTTTGTGACATTTTTCACAAATTCCTTTAAGTCTAAGGTGAATTTATTAAAAAAAAAAAAAAGTTTTATCCAATTATTTAATTGATATGTGTGTGTTTAACAACTGTTAAAAAGAGAACAACTGAGTATGCTGTTCTTTTGATAAAGCACATGAAATCAGATTCTGGAAATATCTGGTTCCTGTAAAAATATTTTTTAATGCTTTCTTCTATCCACCTGCTCTCTGTGTCTTCAGATGAGTCTCCTTCACAACCTACCTGCACTATAGGACTGCAAGAAAGTCTATATAAATAGCATTCATTTTAAGGTCCCATTTTATTGTTGCTCAGTGATGTGACAGAGCTGCTTTGGAAGAAATTGTGTCACCTCGATCAAAGTCTTGAAATAAAGTATATTTAAATGAAAATTTTTCCATTTATTTCAGTTGACTTTGTTTACAATACTAAAGGCTTTCAGTTTGTAAATATTTAATCCATCATCTAGCTGCAATAATGCACTTTCCTTTTCTTGATAAAATAGTTTATTTGTGTTACGATTTTGATAGTTGTGAAGAAGCCAATAGAAGCAAGTCTTTCAGTGAGTTCTACCATAATTTTTTTGTAAGACTAGATGGCATATGCAAAAAATGACAAAGTTCTGAGCAAACAAGGCCTCTTTTGAAAGTCATTAGCCTTAGGCAAATTGCAGGTTAGAAACAATTCAGAGATTAATTTATTACATGATCTGCGTAGTCAAAGTGAGTGAACAGGGCAGTTAGTACCTGCTGAGCAGAGGAGGATGTTACAAGGAGGGAGGTGATAAGGCAGTTTGTCTCTGTAGGAGAGCAAGAGAGATGGTTAATTATTGTCATAGGAGTTAGTAGGGGATACAGAAAGTGGGGGAGAATGTAATTTACAGTAAAGTCAAGGCTTAAATATTTTTTTTAAGGTCTTATTCCAATTGGCAAGGCCCAGCCTGATGTTTGGCTGCCAAGAAAAACTAGAGTGCAAGCTGACCACCATAAGTAAGGAGCCTGAAGTCTAGGCAATTCTTACCAACCATTTAGGTCAGTGCTGTGTTATGATACACAAATGACTGAAATTTGAAAGAGGAAAGTATAATAAAGAAAACTAATAATAATAGCAATAAAAATCTGATCAGAATTGCTTTCTGTGCATTTCTCTCTTTTGAGGTAGATTTGACTCTGTTTTAATAATAATAATAATAATAAAAATCTCCTTGCTGCTATGTTTTGTTCCAGGTAATAAAACCTAATGAACTGCAGATCAGTTTACCCTGAACAGGAAGAAAAAAATAATGGGCTTGAATTATGCAATTTTTGCCTCCTTGATTTTAGATATTTATCTTAAGTCACTTTTAGCAAGGTGATTTTTGAAAGCCTGGCTTCATTCCTGCTCATTATTTAAAGGAGGGAAAATACTAAGTGATCCATATATTGTTTGCATTTCCTACTATGTACTTATTGTCATTTTCCTTTCTCTTTCTGTGTAAACGATGTATGATTTTTCCAAATCAGCTTTATATTTGCTCCTATCTTTTGCCAGCAACACTTAGCTACTGTGACATAAAATGAAACATCAAAGTACAGTTACTATGATCATAAAGATGGTAAGATCCTTAGTTCTTAGTAAGATCCTTAGTGCATTGTTGTTCAGTGTCAGGTTGAGATAGAGAATGCCTGAGCTAAAGAATATCCGGAAATGTCTAACCATGCATCTCATCCCTGATTCTGTCACAGTCAAAATGTTTTGGTTTTTTGAAAACTTGCATTTTGTTAAATGCTACTGTTTCCACATAGGAACATTATCTTAATGTAAATTAATGTAAATAACTAAAATTGACATGATAGACAGTTTTTTGTTGACAAATGTCATGTCTAGGGTCAGTGAAGATGGGAGTTGTCTGTTGTAAGGATGATTAACACAAGAATATGTTAATTTCAGAGAAAACTAGGTCAGGATTGCTTTCAGGTTTCCATCATGAAATTTATATCAGAGAAAGAGAAACCCACATCAGTATAAGAGCTTCTCTGAAAGTCTGATTCCTTCTGCTGGGGTGGAGTAATTGCTCACTCAGAGGACAAATCCTAGCTCAAGTAACGACATACATCTTGGTGCTCTCACACCTCATTTGAAGACAATTTGCATCAACATGCCAGCAGCCTGAAGCTGGTATCTCACTTAGCAGTGTCTTGATTTGAGATGGCTTTTTAAACCTGTATATGTCTTGTGATAGTTTTGCTTGAGATAGTTACTTTAAAAACAGTAAAGTTTCCCAAGATTCCCCATTCTTGGAATCCTGTTACTAAGAGATAAGTGAGAATCTTTCATCTTACCATTTTAAAACTATCAGAAATCACCTTTTTTCTTCTATTACTCTCTTTACAAATTCATCTGCAACCTCACTCATCACAGCTAGAAATAGCCTTCCATTTTCCAACCTGGAGATATTCTTGCCAGTTTATTCTCATTTATATCTCAGGCAGGGCTGGGATTTTAGTTCCCTTACCTGTCATGTGAAATCTAACTCTCTAACTCTCTACAGAAAACTAGATATCCTTTTCATTGGATAGTATTCATAGAATCATTAATGAGGAAGCTTAGTGCCGATTTGATGCTTCAACCCACAGGTAGAGGGAGAGGTTAGAAATAGTCATTTATTTGTTCTTCCTTTTCAAGCTGTGATCTTGATCTGCACTCTTTGGTAGGCTAAATGTTGAGGATTTCAGTTCAGCTGTGAATCTGAGTAATTTCCCAGCGCATATTACTTTTGATTGGTATTCCATGAGAGCAAGGAGGATGTATAAGAAACTTATAATAGAATCATAGAATGGCTTGGTTTGGAAGAGACCTTAAAGATTATCTAGTTTCAACCCACCTGCCATTATAGCAGTCCTCAGCTAGAAAAAGCTGAAATGGTTCATTAAGCTTTTACAGGTTTTATTGAAGTCCCACAGAAGTCACTGGATAGATTCCAGCAGGTTTCAGATCAGACTTACGGTTCAAAGAGTCGTCTTCTGTGTAATCCACTATTATCCTCATCACTTAGCAACTGTGTTCTTTCATTCTCTTTTTAATAGGAGAGATGCTGATTCTTTCTTAAACTGCTGTAACATGCTGTCACTTGTTCAACAGCTTATCTAGACAAGGACAATCTTTGCAACTGTACAGCTTGTGCAGAAATCTGGGGTGATTACACTCTTTTCTTGTAGGACTGCAATCTTAAGTGTTATGGCAGCTATTGAACACATTGTGAATATGTCAATTTAATTATAGGTTCAGATAGTTTCTCATGTAAGAATAGTAAAAACTTCTGGAAAGATTTAATTGCTTATAAGAGCAATCGTTAATCAGTCTGGAGACATTGGACTCAGTGGAATTCTCAGATGCCACATCATAGCTGGAGTTCCCAGCAGCTGTGTAGAGCTGATCATCTTCTCTAGGGATTACAATCTTCTTATCCCATTTTCTAGCCAATGAACATTTACTTTTCAGTTAAATGGGGTTCAGTTATAAAATCAAGTGTCTGCCAGAAATCTTCAATGTGCCCTGGAGAGTTCCAGAACTGCTTCCAATTAAAGCAAAATGTTCCAGATAAGAAGCAGGTTTAGAGGGAACTGTTTACTTTTCTGACTAGACCTGCTGGAATAATTTCTTTAAGGATACCATTCAGGGCAAATTTATCAGTTTTTATAATTGGAAACTGTCCCAGTTGTGAATGAAAATTTGCTGTTGTTTCTTTTTCAAATTTTCATGTTACTGTACCTAGGAAGGCAGAATCATAGAATGGATTGAAAGGGACCTTAGAAATCATCAAGTTTCAGCCCCAACTGTTCCTTATTTCCCCAACAAGCTGGCTGTGGGGACCTTCAGGATAGCAGCCTATGAGTGCTGATGAACAGAGAGGATGGTCACTGGCCTACTGGCAGAGTGTGCCTCCCTTCTCATGTTTCCCTTCTTAATGAACCTGTTCAACTAATTTAAGTTCCCATGATACAAGTTGGTTCCTTTAACTTTTCTTTTTCCTTCTTTGGCTAGCTTTTAGCTCTAAAATTATTTTTCATAGAATCATAGAATTGCTTAGGTTGGAAAAGACCCTCAAGATCATCAAGTCCAACCGCAACCTAAGCATGATACCCTAACTCTAACAACCCTCCGCTAAATCATGTCCCTGAGCACCACATCCAAACAGTTTTTAAACATATCCAGGGATGGTGACTCAACCACCTCCCTGGGGAGCCTATTCCAGTGCTTAACAAACCTTTATGTAAAGAAGCATTTCCTGATATCCAACCTAAACTTACCCTGGTGCAACTTGAGGCCATTTTCCCTCATCCTGTCACCAGTGAGAAAAGACCAACCCTGCTCTCACTGTAAGCACCTTTCAGATACTGGAAGAGAGCAATAAGGTCTCCCCTCAGCCTCCTTTTCCCCAGACTAAACAGCCCCAGTTCCTTTAGTCTCTCCTTGAAGAGCATATTCTCCAAGCCCTTCACAAGTCTTGTTGCCCTTCTTTGGATCTACTCCAGCACCTCAGTGTCCCTTCTGTACTGAGGTGCCCAAAGCTGAACACAGTACTTGAGGTGAGGCCTCACCAGTGCTGAGTACAGGGGCAGGATGACATCCCTAATCCTGCTCACCACTCCATTCTTCATGTAAGCCAGTATACCATTGGCCTTCTTGGCCACCTGGGCACACTGCTGGCTCTTTCAGCCGACTCTCTATCAGTACACCAAGGCCTCTTTCCATCAGGCAGCTTTCCAGCTGTTCCTCCCCAAGCCTGTAGGGTTGCCTGGGGTTGTTGTGACCACAATGCAGGACCCAGTACTTGGCCCTATTGAAATTCATACAGTTTGCCTTGGCCCATAGATCTAGTCTATCCAGGTCCCTCTGCAGTGCCTTTCTCCCCTCTGGCGGGTCAACACTCCCTCCCAACCAATTTTGTTTTAACCTACATCATTGTCATCTCAATCGTTTAGCAAGGGTAACAAAATTGACTTTTTAAGAGAAATTCCAACTGCCACTCTGAAAGCTGAAGCAAGACTTCCCCAAATGTACGGAGAACATTGTAGCAAAGACATTGTGTTCCCACCTGCTTGCTCTTGTGGCAGGTGAGATCACACCTGTGCTATCTATTTTTAGACACAGGGGGCTGCAGTGCCTGAAGTCTCTGCTGGCTTAGCACGGCAGGGAGAACATAGGTCCTTCCAGAATGTCCCAGCATGGGCCATGGGTTTACTCTACTCTTTCTTGCAAATCCTGTCCCACTACAAGATTTCTGTGTAGTGCAGATGACTACAGAGTAGTGTTACTGAGTTTTGGAAGGAGTTTAAGACTAGTTACGCGTATTAAGAACCTGATATCAAAAGCAGATGGAAACTTGGCCTTACATTTTGGCCCATGCATGTGCATCAGGGATAATTTGCTTTAAAACCTATGATATTATTACAAACATCTGAAACTACATTTACTACTGGCTTATTTTAAGATCATCTGAAAGTTTGTTATGCATTACAAACACTTTTTTTCATCTCTCATTTTCATTTTCATTGACATTAAGTCAGCCAGTCATAATTTGTTCTGCTGGTAGGTAAAATCTACAAAGGACTTTGAGACAAATATCCTGCATGCATCTTGCAAATTCTTCCCTCCGCAGTCTTGCATTTTGTTACAGCCTCCCATTGCCAGTGAAGTGAATTAGATACTCGAGTACAGACTCAGACAGCATTTAAAATTTCCTCCAAGCTCCAATATTGTGTATTTATAAGATCTGTAAATGCCTTTACTACTTTGTTTGGAGATACTTGAATCACTGTAAATGTCTAAAATTCTAAAGATTTGTCATCACATTTCAATTTGTAAACCTCTAAAATGCTCTAGAGAAAGTTACCTTTATTTGTTTATATCTTTGCAGTTGACTGCTTTCTGTAATTTGTCTGTCTGTCATGAATTTGATTGAAAATGGAGGCAGAAATACAGCAACAGCAATAACCAAGACAACAACAAAGAAAAAACATCCAGAAAAAAAGACCAAAAAACCCTCTGGCGTCTCTTATGCAGACAAAACCCAGCGGGTAGTAGAAAAGGCTGAGAGAGCAAATTTCCATTTTACTTCCCACCTGACTAATGTTCAGATAAGTTTAGATAAGCTTTGGATTATATTTCAGAACTCATTTTAACATGATATACCCGTGGATACCTTTTGCATTCTTAAATCTTCTCTGTAGCATTCTCCTAACAAGGCAGGGAATACATAAATTGATATAGATATATATCTGTCAAAGGCTGTTTCATGCAGAGATAAACTCAGTCTCTTTCTGGCACTTTATTTATTTTCTGTTTTAGAATAAAGGTTAGAAAGACATTTGAAAGCAATAGGGAGCTAGTTCCATCAGCTGTCTTAGATTTCAGTAAGGAATTCCCCAAGCACTGTACAACTTCTACACATCCATCAAGTGCCGTTCATTATAATTATCCTGTTAGAGTGAGGTACCAGCTCTGATGAAAAGTGGTACCATGGAGAAAGCCTTTTATTCAGATGTTTTTATCCGATTCCAGTCAGTATTGTAGAAAGGCTAGTTCAAAGCTACCTGGCTGCAACACTTGCCTGGAAATACTTTGAAAGACATCGCTCCTAACATATTCTGTCTTTATATGTAGTTAAGATTTTATTGTATGGCTTGAATGACCTGACTGTGTAATATGCAATGGCTGAACAAAACAGCAGAGTTGGTGTTTTACCAGCACATATCACTACTACAGTGATATGTGCTGGTACAGATTCTGCTAATTGCTTTGAGTAAATGTGGTGGCAGATAGCACCATTGGTTTCAGGGTTGAAGGACTAAGGTAATCAATTAAGTTCAGTGTTGAAATGATGTTGGATTCCACCATTATTGCTGTGTATGTAATGTTTTAATATTTCCTCAATATTTCTCCTGTATGTAGTGAGACCTAGCATTGGCCAAGAAATCTAACAAATATTGTTTCATTCCACTATGAATACTGTATTTAAGTGATTTCTAGTTCAAATTTTCTTATGAGTTTTGAATATATTTTTTTTTTTTGAATAATCATTTTTAACTGTATTATTATTAAGAGGACTCTTGTTATTTTGGAGTAGTATAAGGCTGTGTCATGTCCTTTATAGGCTGTGCCACACTGGATGAATGAAAACATTACCAGTACTGCTACTGCAGGTTATGTATTGAATATTTGGAATATAGCCAGGAAATTTGCCTCATGTTTGGCCCCTTAGAATACATTCAAGTGAATGTGGGAGACTTGAATTTAAGGTTCTATGGTATCAGTGTAAGTGAGCAAAAAAAAACCAACTATTATTAACAGGTATATTTTAGCTTATATTTAGAATATATCTAGTCTATATGGGAGGATCCCTGTGCATTTGACGATACTTCCTTTTTTCAGTTGCAGCCTTCTTCACTCACAGCTGTGTAATTCCATCCATACAGAGCCAATGCAAGACAGAATGTGATGGTTCAGGAAAATTTGCTAGCACTTTAGTATCAGCTCTTGAAGTCGGCATAGATCTAAATGACATACAGCTAAATTTGGACTTAAAAAGTTTGAAATGAGAGGCCCTTGGAAACATGGAGCAGAGATGGACACATGGAGATGGTCTGTCAGGGCTAGCACTGACTTGCCGCAAATATGCCCTTCTGCACCCAGGCGTGGACTTGATACAGACCATTTAGAGCATGTCTAAATCCTTTTAAGAACTCAGATTTTTGTTTTATGTATGTATGTATGTACTTATTTTCTTTTTGAGGTGAGAGTACAAACTTTCATATGTTTTTCTCAAACAGATACATACCCTAACGAGATCCAAGACTTTGTCTGAATAAAAATACCCATTTCAGCCTTTAGCACCATTAGAAATCCAATGAATTTATTTAAGTATGATTTTTTTTTAAGACTGAAAAAAGTTGCCATATTAATAACATTTGCTTTTTATTATTTGCAGGGAAATGTGACCTTTTCCTGCTCAGAACCACAAATTGTTCCCATCACCTTTGTCAGCTCCAGTAGAAGCTACTTGTTACTGCCTGGCACTCCTCAAATTGATGGGTTGTCAGTCAGTTTTCAGTTTCGAACATGGAATAAAGATGGCTTACTCCTATCCACCGAATTGTCTGAAAATTCAGGATCTCTTTTGGTTTACCTCCACGGTGGGAGATTGACACTTCTTATTCAGAAAGTGTCAGAAGACCCAGTGGAAATCAGTGAAGGTACTTTATTTTTGTTTTCTCTCACCTTTCCCTATTAAAACACCAAGGGCTTGACTCCACGGGAGGAAAGGATAGCAAAGGAGGGAAGTACTGAACATTCCTTTTTGTTTACAAATTGTTTCTTACTTTTCAGTGGTAGAACCATTCTGTGTAGTTTGAGATATATCTGAATATGGAAAGTTGGCATCCTGAGATCTTCAGGCTAATTGTGCTTGACAGTTATCTTAGGCACTGTGTTTTCTAAGTCATGCTAAATCTTCTTCAGTCAGGTCGCATGAAGACTTTCATGCTTCTTGTCCTCATATTGTGCTGAAGTCAGCTGGGAGCCAGCTTGGCAGCAGTGCCTTTCAGCACAAATTAACACAGATTCAGAGCTGATTTTCTTCCTCTAACTGTTGCTTTACGTGAGAATACTACCCTTTATGCTCCGCTCAGAGAAGACTGACCATAGGCTTCCTCTCCTCACAGTCTACCTTAGCCAGTTTGCAAGCTGTTTTGTGTGGCTGGAGAGATGCAGGTGTGTGAAATGGGGCTGTATCTCTGACTTAAAATTCACGAGAAGTTGCTTGTAAACACTGAACAGGAAGTTGTGCTTTGGCTCCAAGAAACAACAAGAAAATTTCAGACTGTACAACCAGAGTGGCCCAGCTGCCATCTCACTGTGACTTGTATATGCCATACTGGTGACCTGAGCAGAAATATTCTGTCCTAGGGCCATACACATCCCATACTGCTATGCACTCATACTGAAAGGGAGACCTGGAAATTTATTACCATGTAGGCTGAATACTTGGTTCCCAAATGTGGATGGATAATAGGCTGATGGAACTCAGAGGTCTGAAGAATAATAACAGTATTTTCTAAAAGAGCATCTGTTTAAAAATATGTAATATTAAAATATTCCCAGTGCAGAATTAGAGGGAAGATGTGTCTATTAAAAGAAGTAAAGATAAAATCTGAAAGAGCTGTCAAAGCAGAGCTGTTCTTTAGGTGTGTTTCATTCCCTTCTGTAAAAGAAAATGAGGCAGCCGTGCATCTATCCTTATTCATATGGATTGTTGCAACCTCAGCTTGCCACAACTGAATGTTGAAAACTGAGTTTCAAGCCTTTATTGCAGGTCCTAATGAGACTGTTGACAAAGCTGAGAGACAATGCCAATATTTGGTTGTATTTGTTTTTATGTAGTTCTGAAATTATGAACCTGATCCCAGTCTTTGGTGCAATCCAAAACACTCCTAAACAGCCTACTTATACATGGAAAATATGCAAAAATTGCAAATGCCACCTCCTACATATGTTGGATTCTCACAATAGAGTCATGCTTGCTCAAGAATGGACCTGGTTTTGACCCAAATGTAACCTGTTTTGTCATGACATCTTTTCAAATTTAACCATCATATTTCACTTCAAAATTGACTTGTTCTAGCTGAAAACTCATTCATGTTTCTCTGGGAAATTGCTGTCTTACTCTATGAAAATTGTGTCTGTGTTAGCAGCCATTACTCTGGAAATTGTCTCATTTCCAAATTCATAATGAAATGGATTTTCATACACTTAACACCCGCAATTTTTTTATTTTGTTTTGAGCTGATCTCACACCTCTTTGTGTCACTAAGTGCTCGTTTGTTTCTTTTGAAAGCTACAATAACGAAAAATATCCAATTAGAGAGGGGAGTAAGTTCTAATTGCCTCAGCCTGGTCTCAGTGACTGCAGTTTGATGATAGCACATGTCGAACTGTGATTAGGTTACTTTTGATCTTTACTGCTGTATGTGAGTTTATAACTTTGCTCACTGGTTTTCCTGGCTGTTCGAGTAGATGACATAGAGTTTCTTTTTAGCTTCATGGTGCTATTTCAAGAACACTGAGTTACAACACTGATTTTCAGAGTATGGAAAGAGGTTATTTCTCACTGTGTGTATGTAACAGGAGAAAGGTTACTCAGTCTCCCACATCCCTTCATAGGTTTCTGGACAGAGCAATAATCTCAACTCTCAGAAAATCCATGTAAAAATCCAATACATAAGAGACTTTGGTACATCTTTCCAGTAAGACAGTGTGCTAACTTCGTGCTGAAAGGTTTAAAGGAAAGGTTTTAGGAACAAATCCTACTGAAACCTATTTGAGATTGTCAGCTTTCGTATAATGACTGAGACAGGGTATGACCATCTCACTGAACCTAATCTCAGTCACATGCTTATTCCCAGAAATGCAACAGAAATCTGCTCTGCATACTCCAATGAGCTATAAGCATTTCCTAATATACTCAAAGTAGACATAATCCCAAAAAACATTAATAATGTACTACAATAAATGTGAAGATCCCTGCCAGTCTGCTGAGTGCCTGCAGTATAACTAGCAGGTTGGATTAATATGATCTGCTTACATGTTCTCAAAAACTTTCCCCTTCTTGGGCCTTTTCTTCTACGGCAGTTTACTTCCAGAAGTAGAGTTCTTTCAAACTACCAGTTTTGACTGTTGGATTCTGTTGTACTTTTGTAGTCACAGGTTGGAAGCAAAGATTTGAAGAATACAGCTATATCCTGAGCCTCTATTATCACCGTTCATATTTGTTTTCTTTTTTTTTTTCCAGGCACCAATCTGCACGATGGGCTTTGGCATTCACTTAACATCAACGCCAGAAGACATCGCATTACCCTGACACTGGATAACAATGCTGCCACTGCTAGCTATGCTACCACTGTCTCAAGAATCTACTCAGGGAACAGCTACT
Organism: Pavo muticus; assembly: GCA_016647715.1. NCBI lineage: Eukaryota > Metazoa > Chordata > Aves > Galliformes > Phasianidae > Pavo > Pavo muticus. The sequence continues at coordinate 3,404,368 of JACDJE010000005.1, forward strand.
ATTTTGGAGGTAGGTTGTTTCAGATGGACACATGGCAGGTTTTCATGGTGTAGATTTTCAGATGCTGATCACTGAAGTCTCCCAGGTGTATTCTGCAGCTAAGAGCAAATTCTGTAATAACTGATTTTTGACCACCTATTGTGTTGCATACAGTGTTGTAAGAAGATCAAAGATCTTGGTCAAGAGAGGAGGGGGAGAGAAAGAGGGAAAAAAACTAATGCAGCTGTAAAAGTGAACTAGCCATGGAGTAGCTACACCTAGCTGGCAAAACATTAAAAAGCTACATAGCTGTGTTAGCTGTTTTTTTTTTTTTTTTTTTCCTAGTTAAAAGGCCATAGTAATACCATTATTATAAAATTCCTGTAAGTATTACTGTCCTGATCAGTCTCAATGACTTAAGACCATGGAATGTAATTGATGTATGGCTCAAATCTACAAAGGTATTTAGGTACTGTGCTCTCGTGGAAATGAATGCAGGTTTAGCTCAATTCTAAAAATAAGGAAGAACAATCTTGAAAAATATTACTTCCAGCTTTTTGGAATGTAAATATTGATGTAGATAAAGGAAGCATCATCAACTTTCTTTTTAGCTCTGTTATACTTCTGCATTGTGCTTACTACAGTGAGGTTCTGATCTTGATGAATCCTCACTAAGCACTAAGCAAGAATGCATAGGAGTCTTTGGATCTCAGAGCTGGCCAAATACTGGGAAGTTTCAGACATAAATTATTTTCTTGCTTGCTGTCCCCAGGATTTTACTTTGTGCTTTGTCTCAGCAGCGAAGTTTAACCCATAATAATTTTATAATTTGTATAGCTTTTCGTATGAGAGTCAATTGCTATCTACTGTGGAAGTTAAGAAGATGGAAAAAAAAAATACATTTTGTTGTGTAGCACAAAAAACACTCAGTGTAATGAGCCTCTGAGCTCTAGCATTAGGAAATCCCCTCAGAAAAAGATGAACGTTCCAATATTCTTTTCTTCCTCTTCTCTTTTTTTTTTTTTTTTTTTTTTTTTTCCCACAGGGTGCCCTGACAACTTCACTGATTCCCAATGTTTAAATCCCATTACTGCTTTTCAAGGCTGTATGAGGCTCATCTTTATTGATAACCAGCCCAAGGACCTCATTTTAGTTCAGCAAGGCTCCCTGGGGAATTTTAGTGATTTACACATTGATCTGTGTGACATCAAAGACAGGTAATTATTGTTTTCTCCTTCTTTTATTTGTTCTTTTTTTTTTTCATCCTAGTGGTTTATAAATACAGATTGCATCAAGTGAAAATTCTAATCTGCCAACATTACAGATATTAGGCATAATAGAGCTACTAATAGAAAATATCACAGCAAAGATAGAAAGGACTGGAGGGGAAATGGTTTCAATTACATGAGGCTCTCTTCACATTGACTTGTAGGAAATAGAGTATGCAAATCCAATCAAAATACAGATTGATAAAATGATTAAATTTTATGCATAAACAACATTTGATTGCTTTGAAGTTTCAGAGAGAAATGAAAGAGAAGGAAGAATTATTTGATTCATCAGAACATGTCATCTTAATATAATAGCTGCTTTTGTTTATGCAGAACATCTACAGTTTTTTTGTTAGCCATTATAACACATTTATAATGGAGATATCTAGAATCATAGAATGATTTAGGTTAGAAGGGACCTTTAAGATCATCTAGGTCCAATCTCCCTGCTATAGGCAGGGACACCTCCCTCTAGACCAGGTTGCTCAATGCCCCATCCAGCCTGGACTTGAATGCTTCCAGGGAAGGGCATCCACAACCTTGCTGGGCAACCTGCACCAGTGTCTCACCACTCTCATAGTAAGTAATTCCTTCCTTACATCTAGTCTAAATCTACCCTCTTTCAGTTTAAAACCATTTCCCCTTGTGCTGTTGCAACATGCCGTTCTAAAAAGTCCCTCTCCAGGTTTCCTGTAGGGCCCCCTTCAGGTACTGGAAAGCTGCTATAACGTCCCCCCAGAGCCTTCTCTTCTGTAGACTGAAGAGCCCCAACACTTGCAGCCTGCCCTCATAGGGGTAGTACTCCAGCCCTCTGATCACCTTTGTGGCCCTCCTCTGGGCCTGCTCCAATACCTCAATGTCCTTCTTGTCCTCGGGGCCCCAGAACCAGACACAGTACTCCAGGTGGGTGTCATGAGAGCGGAATAGAGGGGCAGAATCACCTCTTTTGACATGCTGGTCACACTTCTCTTGATGCAACCCAGGATGTGGTTGGCCTTCTGGGCTGTGACCTCACAATGCTGGCTCACGTTGAATCTTTCATCAACTGACAATGACGGTACAACTCATTATGGCATACAATCAATATGGTACAGATCATCTGGCATATCGACCGTTTGGTAGGAAAATATTATGATGAAATATCTGTATCTACCAAAGAGACATTTCATATTTGTCACATACTAATATGAATCCCTCCTAAGTTGGGATCTGAGAGGAAGCCCAGCTTTTCTCACCAAAGACAGACTGGAAATAAACATTTTTTGTGTATTTTGTAATTTCTACTTTGCTTCCTCTGAACTTTTAACATTAAATATTTCTACTGGAAATATGTACTCTGAAGTTAGTTTATGGGATAATAGGCTCTGATTTTCTTTGCTTTTAAATCCGACTAAGTTGTAATGAAAATTAAACTGCTGAAAATTTCACATTTCAAATAATTAAGGGAGTATTAAGGATGTTCTGGAAATAGGTTGGGAGCTTAGGCACTGAAAGCAGTCTTTCAGACATTGCTTTGAGAGCTGGAGCTTCAGGCTTATCTATGTTACTGCTTTCTATAGAGAAGATCAGATTGTTAGAGTTACTAGAAAAAGTGGTAAAGCCTCTGTTGTGTGAAACCTTTGTACTCATCTCTGTTTGTTCATGTTTGTTAACCTGTATGGAGAAAATACTGACTCTACTCATCAAATCTGTAAGTTTAACCATGACAAAATTCAGGCAGATGTGAATTTCGCTTGGTGTGCTTAGAATGGTAGACTGAATTGTTGAAATGCACTTGATTTAATAAAAGGTATAAAAATATGGACTTCTCTAGGAATTAGGAGAAAAGAAAGAATTTTGCTTTTTTCTTGGAAGAACAGATTGTTTAAGATTAAGCAGGCCATTTGATGTAAATTTGTCTGTTGAAATAGAAGACTCTTCTGGTACGTGGCAGAGGTGCTATGAGGCATCTTAATGCTTTCATTGTCGCCAGGTCTGGGCTGCAGTGTAAATCAGTGGTGCTACTCTAGGTGTCTTCCATACTTACAGTATTCTAAGCATGACAAGCGTAAGTCCGTGATCATGCCATAAAACTATTTAAGGCAAAGATACAAACATAATGAGAAAAGTGGGTCTTTATTTTACATAATGATTGTCTGGAATGTATTACGTGCGTAAATAAAAGCTATACATGATCTAGTGAAGATTAAAGTGGTGTCTTACAGTATAGTTCTCTGCATAGGCTTAAGCTTATGTCTCCACTATATGATCTAGGTGCAAAAGAGAAAGTCAATTAAAAAAGAAAAAGAAGGTTAGATTCACAGCTGACGAAAGTGATTCTTTTACAGCCGAATTCAGTATATCAGTGCAACTGCCCTGAAGGGGAAGTAAGAAGCCTGCAGTGTAGGAAAGTAACATACCAAAATTCAGAATTTCTCCTGGTAACTGAAAGGTATGAGCATGGCTGAAGCTTGTGAGGATTGCAGCTTTCACATTTAGTGGAACACCTAATGTGCTCTCCCTATCTGGAAACTCTAATAGTTACGCTGAAACAGTTTTGCAGGGAAGAAAGAAGGATTTTTTTTTTTTTTTTCCTGAATCATGTTACACATTTCACTAATCTGGGTTAGGATCCTGAGAGAGGTTAAAGTTACAAAATTGATTTCAAGAAATTAGAAGAGTTGTTCAAAGACTCAGAGGGTGAAATACTGCTGGTGCCGAACTGAAGTCCAGAGTGGTCATAGCAGCAATAGTTGGGAAGAGATACAAAATTAAAAGAAAATACAGAAAAGAAACAAATCCTCTGTGCTATTTGCCAACACAATTCATCCTAATTCAGTCCTAGATAGTTAATCCAGAAAAAGGCTGAAAACAAAAGTATTCTTCTTACTACTTTTAAATGTTCGAGGTTCTACAAGTCTGTATTATGGCCTTACTAGTTACAAAAACTATACATGAATCATTCAGGAGAAGAGAAGATTTGAATTCAGAATTCCACCAAATTGGCAGTCTGCATTGCTGTCCAGTCTAGAGTAGAATCAATGAATCATTAAGGTTGGAAAAGACCACTAAGAATGCCTAATCTAATCATCAACCCATCCTCACCATGCCCACTAAACCACGTCCCTCAGTACCACGTCTCCAGGGTTCCTGAACAACTCCAGGGGGGCTGACTCCACCACTTCCCTGGGCAGCCTGTACCAATATGCTTTAATATGCTTGAATATGTTTTCAAGTCCTGTTCAGATTAGATCATTGTGCAAAGTGTCTGACACACATCATCTTTTCTAACCACTACAGTTTAACTAGTGTTCTTTATCACAACAGTTCTTGGCTTTTAGGAAAATTAGGGTCCAACTCCAGGTGTGTAATACGTGGCTGCTCATTCTTATTAGATAAGAAGTGTTAAAATTCTGTAAAAGCACTATCCACAAGAAATACAATCTCTCTTAATTATAAGATTTATTGCTATGTGTGCTGTAAAGTACATATTTTTGTAATTTTAATGCATGTGGGAATTGTGTTTCTTAATTAACATGTAAATAGGACATTTGTCTTAGTTATCTGTGCAAAAAAAGCTCTTTGAGGAATATGCTGCTATTTAGAAAGCAATTCATTTGTTACAGACTTGTATGCCAAGCTCATTCAGACCTGGGTTCTGAAAGCAGCGTTTAGGCAGCTCACTGCAAATTGTGCCGGCTCTTAAAAAGAAAATGAACAGGTTTATTTTGAAAAATGACTAGCTGGGACTACTGCTGATGTCAGCAGTATGTTTTTGAGAAAGCATCTAATTGTGTAAGCTTATTATGCACACACTGGGATTCCCAGAATAAAGCAATGAGCCTCCATTAATCTAAATGGAGTGATTTGAGGGACCAAACCTTAAAATCTCATCACTTCATCTCCAGTATTTGAACTGCATGTGTGCTCAAGTGAACTTTGCATGAATGCCTTCTGTCTTCCTCTGTTTGTTTTTTCCATCCTTCAGTAGCTACATCTGGGAGATAAATGCTGTGCCACTACCTGAACTACCAAGGAGTACACAGAACAAATGGAGATGTTCATAGGAATATTCAGAGTTTGGCTTTCTTTCCATTGGTGTCTGAGTAGACAGTGCCTAGTGAAAATGCTTTTGCAGACACAAGTGAATCTGCTGCCACTGATCCTGCTTTGGCAGAGACCTCCAGGATTGCCTTTCAGCCTCAGCCATCCTGTGAATGAGACCACCTGGTAGTTGCTCTGGTCCTGGCTGAACGGGCCAGGAGGTATATGGGAGAGCTGGAATTAGCAGATAATACACAGAAAACTCACTTCTCTGCTTTCAGTGGGACATTAAGACCTTGTCTGAACAGTCTGGAGTTCAGCACAGCAGTCAATATGGCCTTTCATCATCTTCCTGATGATCTGCTATCTCCTATTAAAAGGCTGCCTGTTCCCAGCCCTTAGCTGCAGTGTCAACTTCACTTATGTTCATTCTATGACATCTGAAGTTGTTTCTGATTTGCCGTCTTCTTGTTTGGTACCTACACATTGCCCTTAGTTGACACATCCTGTGCAAGGAGTGGCATCCCCAATCTGTTCATATCAAAGCTGTGTCTGCTCCACAAGCCCTTAAAAATAGTGTCATATTCCCTTTGCTTCCTTCAAGGCAAGGTTCTTTGTTCCCAACACCTTGTGGAACAGGAAAGTAAAATCTGTAGAAGGAAATAATTTTCCTTGTACTGGTGCATTTGTAAACCACCTGGCATTACTTCCTCTGCCTGCGTGCATTTAATCTAGTTAGCAATGTTTTGTCTGTAGTAGGTGTATTTGCTGTGGTTGTCCAAATACGCAGATTGCTCTGCATTTTCTGAGGGTGTTGCAAAGTGTGGTGCTTATAATGCTCTTGTTATGAAGCATTAGATGTCATAGCAGCTTTCAATGCATTTATCCCCAGGTAAAGAAAAAATGAGAAAATGAGATAACGTTCTGCTAAGCTGGAGAGGTCTGTTTCATATTTAAAAGAAAATGGATATGTTACATTTTATCTCTCTTTGTTGTTGCCTCTTCAGAATTTCTGCTTGATTAAGAGTGCAGATATGCAGCAGGGTGTGTTTGCTTTACACTGAATTAATGAGTGAGAAAATACAGTGTCTTGCATCATGGTACAGAGCAGAAAATAACAAGGCAGAGATGAAACATGAAGTGAAAGTGCCATGAAGTCCCTAAATTCAAAGACTTCTGAGGAGGGTAAGAGGTGTCTTCGGGTATCTGCGCATATTTTTGGAGCAGTATGTGTCCAACACTGACCATCTCTGACCAAAAGCCATCTAGTACAGGCCCAAGCAAATAAATGAAACTTCTCTTTGCGGATTTATTTTCAGTTTAGAATAAGATAGATTAGGTTTATGGCTACAGGGACCATACAGCCCTCATTCTTGGGATTTGGCACTGTGTTTTTTGAGAAAGAAGGCATCTTCTGAAGTAATATATCCAACCTAGAAGTTTCCAGGGAAAAGCTTGACCAAGAGAAAGCTTAATGAGGACAGAATGATGCTTTCTGTCTTTGGTCTTTAATCTTGATGTTTATCTGTTACAGTTTATTAGCACTTTTGCTCCTAAATTTCTATTTTTGTGAATGTATTCGGAGCCTGAACAAAATAGAAATAGAAAACATTCTCTGCAAAGAAGGATTAAGCATGTTTCTTTAACCAGAAAAGAGACTGCTGAAGGAAAGCATCATAATGGACCTCAGGGGTAAAAGGCTGCTGTACAGAGGGGACTGATCGCCTTCTCAGCCTGCATGTATGGAGAGCAGCCATGGCGTAGGCTGCCTGTGGAGTCTGCCACGTCTCCAACACTGGAAGCCTTTAAGAACAGGTTAGGTGAATCTGTGAGAAACAACAAACATGGCTATAAACAATCCTGCCTTGGGGTATGGCATGGACTTAGTGATCTCCTGAGTTCCCTTCCAGCTCTGCACAATTCTGCTACATTTCCTCAGGATTTTCCTCTAGCTAGAACAACTGTGGCTTGTTCTTGCTTTAGGGGGGTCTGAAATGTCAACAGCAATAATGTTGCTTTAGGGGAAAAAAAACAACTTTTAGGAAATATTTCAGGAATTCAGCTCAGAATTTTATCACATACCTGTGAGAGCTCATTTGGGATGCATCTCTCAGATGCTGTAAGGAAGTGCTGTGGAAGGGGAGCAGATAGCCCTCAGGTAAGGTATTGGTGAGGTTTTTTGGTTTCTTTTCTTTTTTTTTTTTTTTTTTTTTTTTAACTTGACAAGTATGTGTTATGCATAGAGTGTAAGGAGATGGATGAGCAAGAACATTTTTTGCTTCTAACGATACATTACTCTTCTCGGTAGCTATGGGATGATGTTCTGTGAACGGCAGAATTTGTTTCTCCTTTTTTCTTAGGATGTCTTCTTAGTGGATTCCATGATGTTTAGAATGAGGATTCATTTCAGGCTGTATGTTTTCCTTTGATGAACACTAACTTGATTCCTTTCTACTTGACTCTCTATTTTCATGAGATTGTGTACCTTCTTGGACTTTGTATGTCTGTCCCTCTTACAGATGTGGTAAAAAATGAAGGTAAGGTGAGGCGTTAGGAGGAGGCAGGGACTGAGACACTGGACAACTATGGGAGCATCTTTACCTTTGTAAATCAAGCTAACAATTGTGTGTTGATCCCTTCACGACCTCTGTGTTAGTTGTAAAAGAAGAACAAATCTAGTTGGATGCATTCATTGACCTCAGCCTTGGCCTGACCAACCCTTTCCAGGAAGTATATCCTCTTTGAGTCACTTGGAATTGATGCCGTGTGCAACTCTTAAGTCTATCATTCAGGTCATATGGCTGTTTCTAAAACTGATCCCCTGCTCTTATGTGTGTCACACACTGTTCTCTACAAGGAGAGATTAAATAGGCTGGGGCTATTCTGCCTAGAGAAGAGATCTAGGCAGAGTTGTGCAATGAGGAACAGCTTGAAGGATGTGAATAATAACTATTTGCTGCTTCTCGCAAGTCAGGTCTTACACAGCATCAAAATGGGTGTAGTTAGATGATATAAAGGTCAAATATAAAGGAAAAGAATAAAAAGTCATACATGAAGCCTTAAGGCACAGATTGGTGGAAACTGGCCAGGTGCTCAGTGAGATGCTCTTAAACTCATTTCATCAGCATTGTTGACCCAAAGTGAAGTCTGGAGAGAGGTAATAATCTTAAGACTGAGGAGCTGAAGCTCCTTACTATTTTAAAAGTATTCTTTTCCTTGTGGGCAACTCTTTGTACCTCAATTTTTCAATGCAGAAATGTTTTCTCATAGCTGTGCTCATTTCAAAATATGTTGGAATCTGACTGTGCATTTTGTTAAGAAATGATTCTTTCTGCACTGTGTTTTCTCTTTCTGCATGGCAGTGGGACAGTGGGTGCGTGGATCTGTCTGTGTATGGATGGCAAACAAGGGAAGCTATAGCCTAGGGGAAATTCAAGCAGCCTCTCAATTAAAAAATAAATGAAATGGGTAGGAAAACAAATATGAAGGTGCTGAGAACTTGGCCACACTGTTGAGAAGCTCTGGGATTTCCCTTTCAGCAATTATCTGGAATGCCAGATTTTGGAACTAGAAATACTAGCTTCAGTACGGAAGCTGAGTTGGTTGTTTACAGTAGCTGGCATCCCATTCAGTTAATAAATAGAGGAATATGGGCTCATGAGATACTGCAGCTCAAGAGTTGCCATGGATATTAGGAAAATCACGCCAGAAAATCATTAAACCTCAGTCCAGAAACACTGTGGCTTTCCAGCCCTTCATCATATGGCACAGATGCTCCCTTAGGGCTTTGCAAGGCTCTTATAGCAGATGGGCCCCTTGGAGTACAGCAGCAAGGGCTGAGATGATGCCTGCAGGCTGAAGGCATGGGTTCATTAATGTTGTACTCTTACTGCATGTAATAGGACAAACTCTACTTGGCACTGTTAGTCACAGAGGAGAAAATTCTGTTTGCAGAAGTTCTCATAGAGGTGAGATCTGGCATGGTTTCTCATACCAGCTCCTCCAAATTCTCTAAGGAAACCTGCTTTAGAGGCCCTGACTGCAATTTTGATAGCTTGCAGCAGACAGCTGTAGTGAGGAAAAAACTGGCTTTATTTCCTATGAGTTCCAATGAGTTCTCATTAAATTAGTCTGGTCTGCCCCTCAAGATGGTGCTAGGTGAATCTCACTTCTATCAGGATTTTGAGAGAGGAATAAGCACATCCTTAACAATGATATTGGTTATATTAATGCTTTTGAGCTTCTCAACCCACATCGCAATGATGGACATGGTATTTGGGTTGTCCATTTACAGAGAAATCTCTGTTAAAGAGCCTGAACTTTCCACATGATTCTATCCTCCCAGATAAGGCTGAAAAAGCTTGAAACTGTTGACTTTTTGATAGCAAAGTTTAACTGGACATAGGTAGGACTAAGGAAAATGGAGAAGCACGATACATCCATTTTTATATTAAGTTTTATACACTGTTTTTGCTTATGTATCTGAGACTTGATAATCTTGGGATTAAGAAAGGTAGTTATCCGTTGAACCTGTCATTCATAAATGAACTATGAAGGTAGTCAGACCCTCCTTTTCTTTAAGCACAGATCCATATGAATGCATAAATACATGCATTGCTGTCTGCTATCGGTACTTAATCTGATTGCTGCAGTTAGTGTTGATTTTACACTGATGAAGCTTTCACCGAGTTGTCCTATTTTTACTTGGCTGGCATCCTGCCCTCACTATAGCAAATACTGACAGTACTTGTCAAGGACAACAGTGAGAGATTCTCTTCCCTTAAACAACCTAAGGGAAACAATAACAACAACAACAACAACAAAAAAAAACCAACAACGACAAAACAAAGCACAAAAAAAAAAGGATTCATGCTAAATCCACTGTGGTGGATGGTGATGGTGTGTCTTGCAGAGCATCCTGGGAATTCCAGGATTTGCAATTAGGAATGCAAACGAGACCTCAGACATCTCCTTACAAATCCTGACAGTGTTCATCACTGGTAGCTTCAGCAGGCGGACACAAACACACACTGCTATTGCTATCCTTATTAAACCAAGATTCATCTGCATATTTCAATTCTCCTAGCAAATATAAGCGGAGAAAGCAGCATGTGGTATACATAATAATTACTGCAATGGGATTGGCATTAACAGTTGACTTCATTAGGGAGAGGCATACTGAGTTGATTCATGAGTTTTCATCCCCGTGCTACTTGAGTTATAGAGCACAAAGAAGTGGAAGAAAATAGTGTCCTTTACTCCCTACACTTTTATCTTTTCCCATGTTTTATCTGTGAATCTTCCTCATAATATTTTCTAAATAAATTAGCTTCAAGTGTTCCTTTTTCTTGCCAAATAAGGATGACCTTTTAAATCCTGCTTTTTACATACTTAGTTTGTAGATTCCATTAGATTTTATTATCAGTTTTTACTTGTAAGAAATAATAATAATTTCTGACTTTTTCCTTCTTTTCTTTTAGTATTGAACTTAATGTTTCTTCATGTGTTGTACTGTCAAAATGGACCTTTGGGAAATTAATTACTGTTGCAGGTGAAGCAGGTTAGAATAAATCCGATAAAAGTACAGACTCTTTTTGCATTTCCCAGATCCATTCTAAGATTTAATGTATGCCCTACAGCCAAAACCTAACATTTTATGATTTTTTTTAATTGATCATGCAAATGAGAAAAAATCCTGTTTAGTTATGTCCAGTGAGTTTTAATTGTATTTACTACAGTCCCAGGGTAGGACTGAAAAAGTAAGCACTTGATATAACATTCACTATCTTATAAATATCTGCAGTGCAACTCATAAGGAATAATAATAAAAAAATATATTTCTCATCCATTCTTATTCTCTCTACTGTTTCTGTTTACAGTATTTAGTGTCTTTTCAGCAGAAATGACAATTATTTCACAGCCCGATTAATTTTTTCCCCTTTCCAAAAGGTCCTCTTAACATTTCCCTTCTTGGTTTTATAGCAATGAGTTAGACCTTTTTAGATTCCACTCCTTGAACTTGGCTGGTGAACAAAAATCAAGATGAGTTGATGACATAAAAAAAAAAAAAAAGGGTGTCATTCTTCCCCTTTAAAAAATGTTTTGATTCTGGATAAATCGAGAGGTAGATCTCAATTTTGCCAGTCTATAATATTGTCAGTAGAGTGCTTGAAACAGCACACCTTCAGGTGCTGGAATACCTGGATATTTTATTTTAATTATTCCACCGAAATGCTACAGGGTCAGATAGTTCAGGTTAGAGTCCATCTGATCTTGTGTCAGTTCTTTGGATGATTATCTTCCTCCTCTCTTTTTATCTGTCTTGCCTCTTTCAAATGTAGGCTCCAATGGACGTGTTTACAAATAGCACGTAAGAACACTGCAAAGATCCTTTCTGTTTCTATTTTAATGAAAGAAATCGAGGACAGGATTTTGAAGAATTTCCCCTTCTCCTGCTTATTTTGGTACTTTCTAAACACTGACTTTGTTCTGTGTGTTGCAGGTTCAGTATGTTAGAAATTGCTCTTTTTCATTGAATTTTCCTTAGAAAATTTTACTTTTTTCTCTTTATTAAAAAAAAAAAAAAAAAAAAAAAACAAAAAGCAAAATAATGGTAAAGAAAGGGAAGAGGGGAATTCCTTAATCCAAACTATGCTATATGATGGAGAAATATAAAGAAGTGTGTTAATGACTTACTTGCTTGTAAAGATAAATGTGCATTGGAAAGGAAAAAAAAGTACATGGCATTCTGTGCAAATGAGAAATCCTTTGGGGTCTCTTCCCTAGTGTATGTTCCCACATCACCAATTAAACATGCATACATATGAATGAATGAAACCATTGAAGGTTACTCATTTTGGGGTATGACTCTTGGAAACCCATTCAACAGCACACAAGTTTAGGATGGAAGGGTAGGATTTTCAGTAAAACTGAGCATGATTTAAGTAAATGAAATCAATCTGAGTGTCAGATTTTAAATCCCCGCAGTTCTGCAAAATATCTCCACATCTTCTCTGGTTTAATCTGAAGTTTAAACTGTCTGAATAATAAAGCTGATGACAGAGCTTCTCTCTGGCTGCTTTAAGTCTGACTGACAAGTAAATGAAATAAAGCCATGTGGAAGAATTCCCTGCTGTTGGTCTGCTATATAAGCTTTGCACTATCAAATGATTTCCTTCTGTGGTAATTATGAAACAAGAATATGTTTATACAAGGAAATTCTCTGTAAAATAAGCAATCACACTGTAAGTTGCTACCTCTAAAGAAGAGGCAATTTTCTGTTCTTTGTCTATAATGTAAAAGAAAGTTAATATTCAGTTTATTTGGACGATGTAATGAATCGATTTTGCTTATCCTGAGTAAATTTTAAAGATTTTTGTTTTCCCTGACTTTGTTTCATACATGCAGCTCCATCTGCAGAAAACAATGATTTGAGACCACGAATGGTACACTAGCCTGTAGATATATTGTATTTCAGAGCAAAATAGGTTCTTCAGACTCATATCCTGCATTTGTCCCCTGCATCTGAATTGCAGACATACTGTATGTTAACTTAGTCCTGTTCTTTTCCAGATAAGTTTGGCTATTTATTTTTTTTCATGTGAAATAAGAAAATGGTGTTGACTTCAAATCTCAGTTATGTGGTGTCAGCACAGGGTAGCTAAAATCAGATCCTTAAAATGTGTTTAGCAAATGCTGTAAGGGCTAATTACCAAAATTAGAACAGCTTTTGTAGATACTTTCCTGTATCTATGATAGCCCATATATGTAGATACAGGAAGATGGTGGAGTTGGAGATACTTACCTTTTTGCCTTTGATACGAAGTGGAGAGCCTCCCCAGTAATGCTGCAGAAGGAGTTTGCAACTGAATGAGGCCCCTATGTAGAAAGAATGGAAGCTGGAAGGTTGATAGAGGGTTTTTGAAGTGTTTTTTGGAATCCAGCTGGCACGTGACATTGAGTTTTAGGGGGACTTAAATAGTGTTTGCTCCCACTGTTAATCATGCAGTGTGCAACCCCAAGCTCTATTAAAGGCTAACTGCGGGTATGTATATATAGTAAAATACCCTGTCCTTGTTTGTTTGTTTGTTTGATTTTTGCAGATGGCTTTTCTGCTTTTGCTTTGTAAAATGATGAATTCTAAATGGAGCAGCTGTCTGTACAGGATGGTTTATTTGTCTTTTTTATTATTTTTTTTATTTTATTTTCAGATTTATTCATAAAATCTGAAAACCTTTATATAAAAACCTTTCTGCTGATGCCAAGCCAAACTGTCAGCACATTTACCTCTATTAAAAATGTAGGTGCTCTGACAACAAAGCAACGAAATGCTGAAAAAATGCCTTTTATTGAAGCATGGGTAATAGGCTTTTTTCATTGCGCTTGCATCAGTCCCTGAACAGCCTCCTCCCACAGTTCTGATGTGCCTGTGGGCAGTTTGCATCAACTTCAGATCTTCTAAATGTTGGTCTCATGATGGTATTCAAGTGTAGAAACTGAGTACCAAATTGTCCAACAATAGAAAGTGTATATTTTAAAAGTTCTGTCATTAAAGCTTTGTAAGTCTCAGAAATAAGAAAAAACTATCTTTGTGCCAGATTATTCAAATGACCCAAAATGCTCTTCTTTAGGTAATTTTATGTCTATTAAGTGTGGTAGAGTAAATGACTTCTAGCACGGAAGAGAAAAATCCTTTGTTCATATTACTCTTGTTCTTTTTGTACTCTAACTTTTCTCAAGGTAATATATTTAGGGAAGAAAATATAGATGGCTTTAAAAATAAAAAATAAAGTATGCCACAGCAGTTTTTTAAAGCTGTACAGTTTTCTAAAGCTGAATGAAGAGAGAGAAGTTGGGAAGTACAGTGAGGAGAGAACACGTACTGAGTTAAAACAGATCTGAAAAGCATTAATTCTTTGCTGCTTATCTTAATAAGTAGTACAGAACACCAAGAAAAAAAAAAAGATACAATGGGAGTTTTGAGGCTTACTATTTCATCATTCTTTCTTCTGTTTTGAGTAGTTCTCTTTTCTCCCTTCAGTTAGGGAGATGTAGCTCACAATATTGCCACAAATGGACATCTAGAGAAAAAAAGGAATGGGATGTGCTTCGTTTGGGGGTACTTTCTTTTCTAATGCAGTCTAATCTTCATTTGTTTTCTCTTTGGTAAATCCCTGAAGTTGATATACTTTGTCAGTGGCTTCATCTTACCTGTCCCTTCCAAACACTTGTTTGGAATTCCCTGGCATCCATCTCTTATATCCGAAATGTACTTTGGCAAGGAATTTCAAATCCGCTGTTCCATAGAGTAAGGCAAGAAGCTGTGCTCTTGTCATTGGTCTGAGTCTACTGAATTTAGTGAGAAGACATTATCAGGGCAAAAGTAGATTGTTGTGATAACACCATGAGTTTCATTGTATGTGTATGCCAACTATATAAAATCATCACAGTTAATATTCCATGTTGTTGATTTTACATGAAATAGTCACTCCCATGACATCTGAAAACATACTGAAAGGATGAGAATTGACAACAATTTAAAGCAAATGCTGCATTGGAAAAGATGCTTTTCACTTCTGTCTCTTCTTGTTACAGTATTATTAAGTTGCCTCAAAATTGTACAAATTGAGTATCATAATACTGGGGGTATGCCCTCTGATGTGTTGTTTTTGTGTGTGTTTTTTTTTTTTGTTGTTGTTGCTGTTTTTGTGATGGTGGATATTTTCCTCTCAGATTTTTTTTTTTCTCTTTATTTGGGAGGAATACAGAGTGGTGTAGTCAGGATGGGTTGCGCTGACTATAAAAAAAAATCTGAGAGGTGCTTATTGAAAGTACCAGCTTTATTTCCAGTCAAGTGTAGAAATGTGTAGAATCTCTTCAGCCTTCCCACTCAAGTAATTTTGCCATTGTTATTTCTTCCTCATTCCTATCAAAGGGCCAAATTTTGCCTTCTCGTATCTATGTGGCTTGTCCTTTGAATTCAAAAGAAGCACATACATTTTTGGAGATGTTTCATCTAAGGATAGTGAATGCTTTTGTGCAGGCTTTCCCTATTGCTCACTTACATGGCTAACGTATGTGTTTTCTCGCTTGACTGAAGGAAGAAAAATTTTATTTGTCTCATTCATTTATTTATTTTAATAAGATTCATTCACCATGAGATATTCTATGAATTAATCTGGAATCTGGAAGATCAGAGTCCCTGGACTGTCATAACATGTCTTAGGCAAGTCATTAAATTTCAAAGTGTTCCATTTATCATGCTAACAAAATTCAGTCAATTTCTGTGCTCCTTTCAATTACAAATAGGTCAGGAGATGCTCGATGCAAATGTTTGTCTATGGAACTTTCTATAATACCACTATGATCTTTGCTAGAATTGCTTAATTCCACTAAAATGCAAATATGAATCTATACTTTAAATATATATTTGAGAAAATATGTATTTGAATACTTCAATATAATGATCCGGAACAATAAGCAAATAAAACAACCTATGATTTATCCATGCCTTGATTAATTTTAATCACAGCTATTTCTTAATTTGGACTTCTCCAATAATTAGGATAAATTTTGCTTCTAATGAGAACACAAATGCTCGGTTAGAATGGGATTATGGTAATTATTAGAGTTGCAAAGAAATTTGTTTCATAAGCTCTTAGAAGGGTTAGTTATCTGACCAAAACCAAGATCAGTATGGTTGGTGCTAATTAAAGCAAATAGACTAAGGAATAAAAAAAGATTTAATTGTGAATTTATGAATATCATTAAAAGCTTACATGGCTGGTTTAACTTGTGTGTTATGCATTGTTGGGGGAAGAAAGAGCATCTGCATTCACAAGACAAACAGAAATGTGAAGTGACCTTCACTTTTGTAAAGCCTTTATAAGGAAGTTGTTTTAACGGAATAAACGTGGCTAAGCCTCTGATATGGGCCTTTGGCAAACCACAAATGACTAGTAATTAGCTCTACTGCGTGGGGTTAATTAATAAGAGGTAGCTTAAAAATAAGGAGAAAATAAGTTTGTCCTGGTAATGTAAGTTATGATGATAATAAATTACTGGTATTTTTATTTCTTTGTAGCTCTTTATAAAAATCAGCCATTTCTTTTTTCCAGCACCCCTATGATGTGAATATAGCTACTTCTCTTTTGCAGGTGACATAAATGCATGGTTATCGCCAAAGAGATGGTAGAAGTGAAGGCAATATGCTGAGGGCAAAGGCAGGCATGACCAAAGTGTAAACATGAGCAAATTTCTCTTCCAGGCAGAATTTATATATAGATGGATATGTAACTGTAGAGCTGTTGAGCCACTGTGTTTCTTCTTCAGCCTCTGGGAAAAAGATGGGAAGGTGCTGTTTTGAGGGATCTTGCACCAGCCAGTCCTCCCTGTGAAATCCCATAGGCTGCTCTTGCTTCTTCAGAAATGACCCACAGCTTAATCTCTTCTCCGTTGCCAAAATGAGATGTAATAGCAGAGGGGCTATCTGAGCTGTCACTTTACTGGCTAGATGATTTCCCAGCATACCATTGAAAACCAAAATCTCACCCCTTCTCAGGTTGCCCTGTCAGGACAAGCAAAACCAACAGCTTTGCTCATTCCTTTTGTCTGTTTCTTAAAGTGTCTAAATAAAAATCCTGAGAAATGGTGTCCACTACAGACAGACAGAAAAATTGGACTTTTAGATGCACATTCTTCACTTTTAGTGCAGCTCAGGTTCAGCATCACAGTTTTCACCCAGCTGTTCCTTACAACGTTGCAAGAAGCTCCCTGATGAGCGTGAAAACTAGGCCTACATATACCTTCTCTTTCCTCATTCTATATTTGAGCCCAATGATTAGTGGAAGCTGTAAAGTTGATTTTTATAAAGGTAATATATCTTATAACTGCCTCAATATATG
>JACDJE010000005.1:3423079-3439490 GCA_016647715.1 Pavo muticus
TTTTTAAAAACTGTCTTTCATTAGATGTTTGCCTAACTACTGTGAACATGGAGGAAAATGCTCTCAGTCCTGGACCACCTTTTACTGCGACTGTAATGACACAAGTTACATGGGGGCAACCTGTCATAATTGTAAGTAAACCCACACTTTCAATGTTTTCTACTATAGCTGGTATATCAAAGTGAACATAGTCAGAGAGGAGTTTTATGAGAGGTCATCATATATCATAGGATGCGATATGCTCTGACATAGCTATAACAGGTCAATAATTGGTCTAGGTATACCCACAGAAATCCACTTGCACATATGTTTATTTATTGACAAATATTTTGGAGAAAACAAAGCCTAATTATTTTAACTGTTTTCCACATTCTTTCCTACTTTGTAAACTGATTTGAAGAATCTTGTGTTCATTTATGTTACATACACATCACAGACATGTTGGTTGCCAGATGTTCTCACTGGTGACAGGTGACAGGATGAGGGGAAATGGCCTCAAGTTGCTCTAGGGGAGGTTTTTATGTTGGATGCCAGGAAAAAATTCTTTACAGAAAGGGTTGTTAAGCACTGGAATAGGCTCCCCAGGGAGGTGGTTGAGTCACCATCCCTGAATGTGTTTAAAAACCGTTTGGATGTGGTGCTCAGGGACATGACTTAGCAGAGGGTTGTTAGAATTAGTGCAGTATGCTTAGGTTGCGGTTGGACTTGATGATCTTGAGAGTCTTTTCCAACCTGAGAAATTCTATGACTCTATGTTTCGTTGAATTTAGCTAGGCTAAGCTGGGTGATTTTAATCTCTTGTTGGGTTTTAAGTCAATTTTGGCACCGGTAATGAATATCTGATATAATAATTACTTGCTTTTCATTAGTCTATCTTCTATTGTTATTTTGCACCAAATGTGTAGACCAATGGAGGGTATATGTGTCACCTTTCTTGAAGATTATCTTGAAGATCATGTTGCAAGCATTTTGCTGAATGATTTAGATTGCTGCTATTAGCAAGGATACAGGATCTGGAATGCTGGCAGTACACGAAGCATGCAGCTACTGAAATCCACGGCAATGAGTTTTAAGGTGGTTGAAAAGCTTTAAAAAATGTATCAAATGCAGCACACTGGTAATTCTAATAAAAAAAAAGTAGAGAAAGGAGAAAATAGAATAAAGTTAGTTCATAAAGCTAACTAAAGGAAAAAAACAGGAAATGAAGGCAAAACTGGAGAAAAGGGGTGCATAACAGTTCTAGGAATACAGCTGTAACCTCTCCAGGTGTTTGCTGAACACTCAGGCAGCAGATAGGGTGAGACTGATAAGAGATGAATTTTTCTGTTAAAATGCAGAAGAGAAGATAGTGGTTTAAAGCTGAGAATATTGGCAATTGTACTCTAATTCTGGAGATCCTTATGATTTGCTAATTAATAATGACATCATTTGTGAAGTGGAGTCTGGAGTAAATGGAAGAGGTAGTTGAGAGGTCTATTCATAGATTTGCCTTCCAAGTTGAGAGCACCTGAACACTACATTGTAAGTACAAAGGAAGCTAAGCAGTACAGAAATCATCTGCACTATACAGATGAAGGTTGTGAAGAAAAATGATGAGTTTATAGTTTAGAGAAGAGGGATTACTGTTTGCCCAATGTTTCTGTTGTTCCAAAAAGCATGTGAGCTCACTGTGGCTTGTGTCTGAAGGAGTAGACAATCTATTTATTGCAGAGGACTGGTTCATGGCTAGTTTTCTCTACAAACATTTGTATGGAATTAGTAAAGCCTGTTACTTTTATGAACTCATGTTTGTGCTCTCCCTCAGCTCCCAAAGGCACATGTTTGTGCTCTCCCTCAGCTCCCAAAGGCACATAGAGACCTGCAGTTATTTAAGGTTTACTGATGTAAAAACTACTCTGAAAAGTTTTTCAGGAAGATCTATGTTAAGATTTTGCAGCAGATCAAGCTGTGCACATGTGATGTACAGCTATTCAGCTGCTGAGATTATTTACAACCATATTAACAACTAATTTGATTCCAGCTGGATTGTGGAGCCAGCAGTCCTGTAAACCAAGCAACACTGATAAACAGCAACATTAAACTGGAAGAATGCATTCATCTGCTTGAGATGTGTGATGAAACCATTTCAAAGCAGGTGGGCAAATGCTGGCTGCTGATAAGAAACCTACAGAACAAGAGACGTTATCGCTTTCAGCTGATAGTAGTTGACATACAGGAGTAGCTTGTAGCAGGGTGAATGAAAGCCTCAGATCTGATCACAGTAAAATTCCAGAATATCCTCACTGTACAGGCAACTCCTCCAATCGTGTAATTCAGTATAGATCTATCAAAGCAAAGCATCTAATTTCTTAAGTTTTGAAACATTATCTCAACAGGTTTTGATTTTTACTACAACATGAAGGTTAACAGGCCTGAAATTGAACTAGTAACACTTTAATTTTATTTATTTAATTATTTATACAAAACTGCCCTTCAGACATAAATTTGCACAGAAACAGTAGAAAGATTTAAATGGCAATCTGCTGCAAATCAAAATTAGTGTGAATAGTTTCATTGTAAGGTGGATTTCCTCTCTTCTGGAGTTCCATCAGTGTGATTTTTACCTCCCATTGATATGAGAAGGCAAGCTTGTAAGAAGCTTGCTTTGGTTTCACAAAGAACTATATCATGTATATTTGCAATTCAGAATTAAATGACTTATGTTTTATCAGCTCAGTCTGGGGAACCTTACCATTTAAGAAGTGATATCTGAAGATATATTGACCTTGACTGTATACCTTCATTTGTAAAGTTTTGAGTAATATATTTCATGGTCAATAAATAAGCAATCTCAGTGGTTTCTTCCAAGAATTCATGGGACATGCTGGATCCCACTGTGAGGAACAACTGATAGCACAGATTATCTCTGCTCCAAAGAGTTTTCCCTTTATGTTTCTGATGGCAGAAAACATCCTGGTGCATATGATGGAGTATCAGAAAGTCTTCATCAGCATCACGCACAGTGATTTTAGTCTACCAGGTACATAATTATTATGATGCTTCCTTGTAGGCAAAAAGTAATAAGGTATATTAAAGAGGAAGAAATGGAATGCTCACAGGCATGAAAGAGTTACGTGGGAGAAAGCAATAATGTACTTGTTTGGAAAATAGAAGGCTGTGGCCAGAGAAGTCTTGACGTTTTTGACAGGGCAAATGCCAAAGTCATGACAGGTGGACTGGTTGGTAATATGCTGTGAAAAGCAAGGGTAGATAGTTTGCCTTTGACACAACAGAAGGGAAGTAGACAGTGGCAGGGCAGAACAATAAGCTGATAGAAGACACAACTGGGACAGTGTCTGCATGACCACTGCCAGATAAGTGGGACAAGATTGTGTCTGTCATGACTCAAAATGGGTATAACTGGAAATCAAGATGTGTGGATGAAGAGCAGAAGCGCATATTTCAAAATAAATATAAAGAACTAGGTGATCTACACATATAATCTTTCCAGAGGCAATCAGTGTGCTTCAAACCTCAGGTATCCTCCTGCTCATTCAAAATCCCTTCTGATTCTGATAGCTTCTAAACAGATACAGAAGGTATGGGAATCTACCTTATCCAGATGAGGGGCCACCACAACAAGAGTGTAGGGTCATGTACCTTTAAATAGCTATTCTGCATTAGACAAATTTCATCTTGAAGTCTCATTTAGTCCTGCTTCTCTTCTTCTCTTGTCTGAACTTAACTGTCTATACAAATAACAAAAATGCTAAAATCCTTTAGTGTTTTTGGTTTTCTGTAACATATAGGAGGAGAGTGAAGACGAGTTGTTTGCTTGTGCAGCTTGTTGCCTGATGCATAAGTCCATTTCTCTGTTTAGTAGCTGCTAATTCTCCTTCACAAGTTTTCACATGGAATATTTACCAACTCCTTCCAAGTCTTCCCCATCCCCTTACTCTAGTGGAGGAAGAGGATTTGAACTTACCTCTCATCCTTCCAGCTTCCAATGGAATTCATGTCTCCTTGCCAGTTTGCCACAGCACAGGTTAGCAATGATGTGGACATGCAATTCAGTGGGAAATGTGGAACTTGTGCTGACTTTCCCCAGGTACTCATTTCACTGCCCAGTTTAAGGAGATAAGAAGTCAGGGAATAAACCTGTGTGACATGCTCATCTATGAGTTTCACTGTGCTTTGATTTCTCTGCTTCTGTTGGGAATAACATCCAATCTGCAGGTATACTGGAAGGTGCATAATCTATATCTTATAAAGAAATGATATGGTTTATTTCTCTTGAAACTACTGTTTGCTTTCTGCTTCTTGAGCTGATCCGGACTTAAAACAGTGCTTTGAGCATACAGTCTTTGTTTCAAGCCTGTAAAATGCCTGGTTTTGATTTCTGGTCTCTCTTTTAAATGTGCCTCGCCCAGCTTGCATTTACATAGGTTCGGAGATTAGCTATGTCAAAAACTTAATTAGAGATGCTTTCCTAGTTGTACTGTGTGGTGTGTAGCCTACTTATCCATCAGCTACTGGACTTCACTGCTACATGTGTGAACCATGGCAGGATATATAGTAATGTAATCTTCGTTTTCTGCTTTTCTATTTTAGATAGAAACACCGATGCTAGTAAACAGCATAGGAAAAAGGCCTGGGTAGGGTTCAGCTCATTTAGTTTTCACTCTCAGGTATTGTGACGTCTAATCTAACTTAGTGGACTCACCTCTGTAACAGAGTGAACGAGCTATTTTGAGAATTTTATTAATTGCATTGTACGATAGGGTGTCCATGGCAGGAACCACCTCTGCAATGTGCCAATTGGTCTATTGGCTCCAGTTGGAGGCTGTCCTACCTTAGGCAAGCAGTAGGCACTAGACCAGTGTTATAGGTGTATATATACAGAGAGAAAGGAACAGAGAGAGGAACTGTAGGTGTGTAGATAACATTTTAATTGAAAGGTCATGGTTTAAAACCTGAACAGTCATCTTTTTTATGCTGTTAAATCTGGTTGTAATTACCATGTGACAGAGAAAGCAATAGACCAGTCTAAAATAGCCCTGAGATACAGACTGTTATCACTTTATTGCAAGGTAATGATTGGTAATCTCCTCTTTCTGTGACTTATGTTACTCCTTTACAAATCCTCATCTTCCCCTTCTGTGTTTCTGTTATTTTTATGTATGACAGTTTTCAAGATGACCTTTAGTCTTTTTTTATTCCAAAGAATACTGAACATTGATATAAAGGATGATGAGAAATACAAAATAATGGTTTTATTCTTCATGTTCTGGGGATGACAACATGTCCCAAAGATTTGCAAGGTGATAATTAACAAAATGTAATTTTATTCTAGATGTTTGCTTTGGTGTGTGATCTATCTTGCGCATACAGGCATGTGTCTTACTGGCCTAGGTAATTGCTGGAGGAAAGATTCATCTAATAATGGAAATGTCATAAAGTCGCTGATAACGACATAAACTTAACACAACTTTAGGCTTTGAAAATGTATTTTTTTTAGTACTAATATGCTTATTGAATGTATAATTTTCATCTGAAGAGCTTAATATAACTTCAGCCAGATCCTTAGCAGCCCTGCAATTGCATCTTAAAGAGCCAGCTGTGAATTTGGTAATTCTCCTAAGCAGCTAGATGTTTACACAGTTCACTGGCTGGGCAGTCAAAGTTCAGAGAGCTTCAATCTGCCAGACGTCTAACAGTGAGTCTGGTCATGTAATGTGTATGTCCTGAGGAGCCAATTGTCCTGTCAGAGATTCTGGGCATATATTTTTCCATGTGTATTTAAAAACATTACTGTTTTTAACTAAANCATTCATTTATTTATTTTAATAAGATTCATTCACCATGAGATATTCTATGAATTAATCTGGAATCTGGAAGATCAGAGTCCCTGGACTGTCATAACATGTCTTAGGCAAGTCATTAAATTTCAAAGTGTTCCATTTATCATGCTAACAAAATTCAGTCAATTTCTGTGCTCCTTTCAATTACAAATAGGTCAGGAGATGCTCGATGCAAATGTTTGTCTATGGAACATTCTATAATACCACTATGATCTTTGCTAGAATTGCTTAATTCCACTAAAATGCAAATATGAATCTATACTTTAAATATATATGTATTTGAATACTTCAATATAATGATCCGGAACAATAAGCAAATAAAACAACCTATGATTTATCCATGCCTTGATTAATTTTAATCACAGCTATTTCTTAATTTGGACTTCTCCAATAATTAGGATAAATTTTGCTTCTAATGAGAACACAAATGCTCGGTTAGAATGGGATTATGGTAATTATTAGAGTTGCAAAGAAATTTGTTTCATAAGCTCTTAGAAGGGTTAGTTATCTGACCAAAACCAAGATCAGTATGGTTGGTGCTAATTAAAGCAAATAGACTAAGGAATAAAAAAAGATTTAATTGTGAATTTATGAATATCATTAAAAGCTTACATGGCTGGTTTAACTTGTGTGTTATGCATTGTTGGGGGAAGAAAGAGCATCTGCATTCACAAGACAAACAGAAATGTGAAGTGACCTTCACTTTTGTAAAGCCTTTATAAGGAAGTTGTTTTAACGGAATAAACGTGGCTAAGCCTCTGATATGGGCCTTTGGCAAACCACAAATGACTAGTAATTAGCTCTACTGCGTGGGGTTAATTAATAAGAGGTAGCTTAAAAATAAGGAGAAAATAAGTTTGTCCTGGTAATGTAAGTTATGATGATAATAAATTACTGGTATTTTTATTTCTTTGTAGCTCTTTATAAAAATCAGCCATTTCTTTTTTCCAGCACCCCTATGATGTGAATATAGCTACTTCTCTTTTGCAGGTGACATAAATGCATGGTTATCGCCAAAGAGATGGTAGAAGTGAAGGCAATATGCTGAGGGCAAAGGCAGGCATGACCAAAGTGTAAACATGAGCAAATTTCTCTTCCAGGCAGAATTTATATATAGATGGATATGTAACTGTAGAGCTGTTGAGCCACTGTGTTTCTTCTTCAGCCTCTGGGAAAAAGATGGGAAGGTGCTGTTTTGAGGGATCTTGCACCAGCCAGTCCTCCCTGTGAAATCCCATAGGCTGATCTTACTTCTTCAGAAATGACCCACAGCTTAATCTCTTCTCCGTTGCCAAAATGAGATGTAATAGCAGAGGGGCTATCTGAGCTGTCACTTTACTGGCTAGATGATTTCCCAGCATACCATTGAAAACCAAAATCTCACCCCTTCTCAGGTTGCCCTGTCAGGACAAGCAAAACCAACAGCTTTGCTCATTCCTTTTGTCTGTTTCTTAAAGTGTCTAAATAAAAATCCTGAGAAATGGTGTCAACTACAGACAGACAGAAAAATTGGACTTTTAGATGCACATTCTTCACTTTTAGTGCAGCTCAGGTTCAGCATCACAGTTTTCACCCAGCTGTTCCTTACAACGTTGCAAGAAGCTCCCTGATGAGCGTGAAAACTAGGCCTACATATACCTTCTCTTTC
This sequence comes from Pavo muticus, assembly GCA_016647715.1. Lineage (NCBI taxonomy): Eukaryota > Metazoa > Chordata > Aves > Galliformes > Phasianidae > Pavo > Pavo muticus. The sequence goes on from JACDJE010000005.1 coordinate 3,430,568, forward strand.
CTCATTCTATATTTGAGCCCAATGATTAGTGGAAGCTGTAAAGTTGATTTTTATAAAGGTAATATATCTTATAACTGCCTCAATATATGATACTCATAGTTATAAATAACATATTTTCGTTTTGAATTTCTTATGTCTCTAATATCTGAATAATAAATAATGACTGCATTGATTAAGCAATAATAAAAATGAAATAATCTTTCATGATATATTATCTGTGTAATTATATGATGGTATAAATAGTGATTGAGTAAATCTGAGTTCTAGAACAAATCTCAGATTCTTATGTATGCAGACAAGTACATATACGCAAGCACTTGCACACAGCATTTCTTTCTGTTGTCAGAGTGTGGCAACTGCAAATAGCCTTGGACTTGAGTAAGCTGATAAATAGTGGCGCTCAAGAGACTGGAGGACAACAGCCACTAGTGACACGTCAGTTTTCTGTTTCCACACAAGTGCACTTTAATTGTCAGGATTCTCAAATATGTTGAAAGCCACAATTAAAGGCAACGTGCACAGTTAAATACAAAAAAATGTTTGCTTGGGATGAGATCATCTACAAGAAAGTCAGGTCTTCAGCTAGTACAAATCGAGGTAGCTTTGGTGACTTTGTCGCTTGCTAACATTGCTGAAAATCTGGGCCATAAAAAGGATTTCGAAGTTCTTTTTACAGCCAAGCAGACCCTAATGAAATGCTGACATGTGTGAGATGGATTGATTGTCTGTTTTCTATCCACCCACTGCAATTGAATAAGTGGAATAAATAAGTTACTCAGCATACGGTGTAAAAGAGATTATCTAATATACAGTAAGGGGAAAAANAAAAAAAAAAAAGAAAAAAAGAAGCATGGGACAGTTAGAGAGAGAACACTGATTTTGGTTCCTTGAGACAAATGGCATCTTACTGGTTTCATTTTTGAAAAAGGATTTCAAGAAGTGTACGGTTAAACGTTTTAATGAGAAAATGAGCTTTCAATGAGCATTCGTTGTTTTAGTCCCATTTTGGTAAACATTTCAAAGTTTGTAAACAAACTTGAAAGTGTGAATGTAAACGCTATTAAAAATGCTTCAGAGAAAAAGGAATAGCTTTTTTTTTAATTTAAAATTTAAAATAATGCTTGAAAATTATTGACAAGTTCTACTCAAAATGAACTCATATGAAATGCTCTCCGTTATTAAAAAAGGTGTAATTACTGCAAATGTTTGACATTAAAATGTACACATTTTTTCAGTACTTCCATAATTACAAATGTTGCTTGATTTTTGGAAGTTAGGCCCTATTATGTGCATAAATGAGTGGTAACTCTTTAATGACAACTACAGTCATGATTTCCTGTTGTTCCCAAGACAACGACATCTTCATCACATCAGAGAACTTTGGCACAAAGTGGAATATAAATCTGAAGGCAATTCTCTAAGCTAAGGCTCTGGGATCTTAATAGTCACAGTTGACTGTCTGGTTTTCACTTTTGTGTGACATTTCTGATTGCAAAACGTGACAAATGACTACGAAGAGATCTTGTATTTCACTGAACCATAAGACGGCTTCATGTTGTTGTCAATGGAATAATAAGGCTTTTTCAGCAAATGGAATTCTGTAACTTTATTCTCAAGCAATCAACTCAGCCTGCAAAAATGATGAGGAGAACGTGGAATGGATGGTGCACATGAAATGTCTGAGAAGGGATCTGCCAATGTCTGAACATATCATTCAAATATCTTTTTCTCCTATATGGCATAAAATAGGAAGGGAGAAAAATAAACCTGAAAGGAATGGCCCATCCAGTTTAGAAGTGTACAGTACTGATTGTCTAAGGTACTGGTGTGCAAAACTTGTGATGTGCAGCCACAAAATAAGCTGTACAATAAAACAATTATTCTCTAATTCATGATAATTAGAATATGTTTTATGTGCCAGAACTTGAGGTTTTTAGCTTTTTCACGCTTCTACTGCTGCTCCCAAATATCCTCCATTGGAATTCTCATATAACCAAAGGAAAAACATAGCAGAATTGATTTTCTTCTGGCAAGCGTAACTAGCTTCACTGAAGCTTGTGCATCCTTCCAGATTTATGCCCCTTGAGCACCTCTAGCTTGAATTCTTGCTCTATTCAGCCTTTTTTTCCCCCTAAAGATGCAGTGACAAAGGGGCCATCTAAAGTGAATAGATCATCTCTGTTTGTGTCTGTCCATATTATTAATGGCTGAATCTTCGTATCTTTCCTTATTAATTAAAAANTACCCATTACACCCAGAGCAAAATCACTTTCATAGAGTAATTCATTAGTTGTAGTAAACAAGGCGTGTTCCACACTAGCTATGTGTGTATCGAAGGAAGAAAATCAGGCATGTGCAACCAAACCATGAGTATGTGTAGGCTGATGATAGGAGAGGCAACATGAGGGTTTTTGGGGAAGAGTTTTTCCCTATAATCTGATTGTTTGACAATTCACTCAATTGAATTAATTTTCACTTCCCACTGAAATGGCTGATAACAATCAATATGATCAATATGAACAATCAGGAAATGGCTAATGGACATCTCAACCTCTCTTTGTATTATTGTGAGGCTTAATCTTTTTCTCTTGCTTACAAATCTATTGATGTCCTTGTCTCCTCTGGAGTAGTTTTTACCTTTGATCTCTCAAAGACTTGCTTACAATACACTGAGTCGTTCTGTTGTCTTATTTTTTTACTGATGTTGGTTCACTGTATGCAGACCCTGGGCTATCAAATCAATAATGCTTAGAAATTACTATGAAAAGATCAATGCTTAATTTTATCTTGGCCAGATATTTGCGCAGTCCTCAAACGGCTTTTTCTTTTTCCTCCAGAGGTGCAAAGTGGGGAGAGACGAGTCTTTGTCTTAGTCTTTGCTGTTAGTCAAAGATCTGTTTTTGAAACTGCCATAATGAAAAAAACCAAATCATTAATGAAAAAATCTTTTCTGGTTTTACATTCTCCTCTGAAAATGCAATTACTGCTTATTTTTCTGATGCAAGGCAAGTAAAGCTTTATCTTCTCTGTCTCAGAATGTTATATGCAAAATATGTTTATATCTCAGATCTAGTCAGGAATTCTAAAAATACGTGAAGGAGATTGCCAAAGTTATACTTGTAATACTTTACAAAATTGCCTCTAACCTTTTATTCTCTTTTTATTTAGCTGACAATAATAACAATTTTATTTTTCTACATAGTACATATTCCATGGTATGTAAACAGGGCTGAATTCAGGAGGATACAAGTTATGTTCATAGTGAAGTGTCTAAATACTTCAGGTGTCTCAGTAGTTCCTCCCAATTGGTGTCCTGGCAGTCATCGATCTCTGATGCTCCCAACATAATTGTGGGACTAGTAGTGTTTCTTTCTCTGGCATTCATCTTTTATTTTGACACAGAAATCCAGTTCATCAGCTTATATAAGTTATCTATTTTTTTTCATAAGATATTATTGTCTCTTCTTAATTTACATAACAGTTATGCTGGTACAGAAGTCACCCTGTCAGCTGAAAGTAGGGTTAACATCAGTTAGGCTGAAGCAACAACAGAGAGGAGGAGGATATCATGCTCTTAATTCTGGTTATCTTACCTGCAACTATGTAACTGTGGGACAAGAGTGGTGAAGTCCCTTAGGTTGTCAAAATGAGCCAGATACAGCTTTTAATATCTTTGTGAAGTTTTTGGAGGTTTTTTTTTGTTTTTTTTTTTTTATGTGTGTGTGATTGGTTGCTTTTTTGTTTGTTTGTGTATGAATATACCTTGCATTTTACTGTCTATAATTGTGATTGACTTTATCACTGGAGAAAACAGGACAGGAATCCTTTAAAAATTATTTACTACAGCTTAGAAGACAGTCCTTAAAAATTTACAGTTTATCCCCTCAAACACTGCAGGTTTTTTGACACAATGCATTTCTGACAACTTATACATTTCTGTTCTGAGTTTTCATTAAGAATTCTAGAACATCATAAAAAGAAAAACATTTAATGTTTGTGTTATGTCAAAAGCGTTGTGCTGTCACCAGTTGCCTTGCTGTTTTCAGCAAGCTCTGTGCTGTGAAATTGCTGTATTTCTGATGAACTTTATAGTACATGTCCCAAAGGCTTTCCTCACCCTCACATATGCACAGACCACCAAGGAAATTTTATTACAGATGAATGTAACAGATGTTTTACTCTAACCTTTAACCAAGGGTTACTGAAACTTGAATGATCTCCTCCCATGTTCACAGAAACTGTAAGTAAGCTGTGGCTCTCCGGAAGTCACTCCAGCTGTCTCACCAGGTTAGGAACCATTTGCCCCTGACACAGTTGCTGTGTGTTGAGTTGGAAAACTTCAGATGTGCTCTCCAGCCTCTTGGTGTTGCTCCAGAAGGGCAGTAGGTCACCAGTGGGCTCTGCATCTTGTCAGCTGGATTCATGAAGGTGCTTGAATCTCATAAGGCATCTGAAGTACTGGAAGAGTCACATGTTCCAGGGGGAAGTTCAGGTTGGATATTAGGAAAAATTTCTTCTCAGAAAGATAGTGTGGCACTGGCACAGAGATGCCCAGAGATGTGGTAGAGTCACTGTCCCTGAGGTGTTCAAGAACCGTGGAGATATGAGACACTGAGGGACATGGTTTTAGTGGGTATGGTGGTAGTGAGTTGGTGGTTGGACTAGATACTCTTAGAGGTTTTTTCCATTTTATGCTTCTGTGCTGAGGCTCTCAAAAGTCACCTGGCATGAAGCAGCTTGAATCAGAGAGGACTAAANAAAGTTTAATATTCATACCAGGCATTTGGTACAGTACTTGATGTTCCTGCATATTTTTGTTCACATCATGCTTCTGACATGAATTTTCATTGTTTATTTTGTAATAAGATACTGTCTTACTATTGTTCTCCGTTCAGTTTGTGTATCTGTGAGTTGTACATCTGTGTTTCTCAGTAGCATTTGTTTTAAAAAAAACTTTTTCTTTTGCCTGACATTTTCTTGTATATAATGTAGAAACTTTGGGCTGTGACTGCAGATCAGAATATGTAGGAGACTGAGTCAGTACCATCTGAAGGCTGCCTTTGTCAGGCACAGCTATGATCCTACAAATGCCAGTACCTTAAGAGTAAGGCTTAAAGGCTATGCTTGGTGTCCTGCAAGTTATCAATTTTTACCTTCCCTCCAACATTGCTCTTAACAACATGGGTCTCCCTGACTGCACTCTCAGCACAGCAGGACATGCAGGTCACCCTGCATCAGCCACAGGCTGCAGAGGGCAAGGGTCTGACACAGCTGCCTTCAAGCCTCAGTGGGGAAGCAACAGAGGATGGGCTTACCTGACCTTTCCCTTCCCAAGGCCAGGGGCAGCTATCACTTGAGTTAGAGGAAATGGTATAATCCCATATGTAATGGAAGGTTCCCTTCCCAACATCCATTTAGGTGACATTGTGGTAGAAGTCTTTTCAAAGCTATCTGTGGAAATAACGCATTATTTATCAGATGAGTAAATACATATTTTTAAAAGGTAAAATAAGCCATCTGTCATCTGTGCACATCAGAGTGGAGACTGCATTAGTCTGTCAATAGCAGAGCTGTCAAAATCCAGTTTTGGAGAGTATAAATTTCATTTTATGGCATTTAACATACCAATTGTATTATAGGGTAACAATAACAACCATTCCCAGAATTCATAGCCTGTACAAATCCCTCTGCTGTTGAAGTGAGAATAGAAGAAACCTCCAATTGCACACCGCTTAGTTGATTAGTTATTTAGAAAAATCTGTGACTGAATATGCATTATTCTGAGCCTGCAAGAGCAAATTTGTCAGGCTGGAGGTATATAAGCAGAGGGTGAAATAGCCATGTCCAATGTGTCTCCCAGGAGCTCTGAGAATTTTGATGAAAATGCTCAGTTCAGTTTGTGGCGAGTATTTGTGCATATCTGCTTGTCCAAGGTTGGGTCATGGATGGTAGCATATGCAAACAGGATCCCCAGGTCTTATTGGATTTTCTGTTCTTATCAGAAAAAATATATATATATTTCACCTGAGACTACATTGTAATAATGGTTATTATTATAAGAGTTATTTTTACTTTTTGCATTGAAGGTGCAAAGTATTATGAAGTAATGAAATGAGTCTTAAATGATCCGCCAGTATGTATTCTGCCTACAGTATTTCATGATTGTCCAATTGTTAGATGTAATATAAGCAACATGCATCTCTGCAGTATTCTACCCCGGGACTGAACAATGTTATTTTATACCAACGACATCAAGAAATAACATTCTTTAGGCATATTTAACTTATTATAGCACCATAAAATGTTATCTCCCTTTGAGTAATTGAAAATTATCAGCTACTTTTATTACATTATGAGAATTCCATCTAGAAAGAGCAATACCACAGGACCCATTTTGGTAGTTGTAACCAGTGCAACCCGAAGTTCTCTGATGAAACAAAAAGAATTGGTTGTGATTTGGAGTTTAGTTTTGGTTTTTATCTTTATCAGTAACATATGTGTGGGTGAAGGAGAGAGAATTACCTTGCCTGGTCTCCCATGGTAAAACTGAAGTCCAGGTATAGCTTCAACCTTTTCAGTGGGTCCAACGCCCAAGGGGTGAGTCTAATGGGTGAATAACAGGTTAATTCTTTCACTGAAGAGAGGAGACTTTAAACATGTTGCTCCCTAGGGGTCATTTGCCGAAGATCAATTATTTGCACAAGAAACAGACTTGTCTTTTGCCAAGATAGAATCAGGGATGGAAAATGAGGTGAAAGTGGTCTGGGAGAGAGGTTTTGTAAGTTAGGAACACAGGGGCAGAGGAAACGGTGTTGTTAAATACTAAGGAATTATGTTTAAGAGTTACCTGCAAGGAAGTCAGTAGTGAAACAGCAAATGTGTGCTTAGTGAAGGCTAACTTGACTGCAGACAAACTGTTACAGGCAAAAGTAAGATAGGGATCAAGTGTCAACACAGTAACAAGTTGTCAGAGCAGAACAGGATAGAAACATCTTTTATTGGAAACAATTGAAAAGTTTGACCTTGCAAACATTTGTGCTCAGATGTCTGCGGTTAGTGCAGCACTGTGGGGATACAATCTCTTCTGATTTAAGGGTAATAATTAGAACAGCTGGATTAACAGGTTTCAAATACTTCAGAGTGAACGCTGATGAAATTGCTTGCACTTAAAACCAGTCAAGCTCTTACAGCATATTGAATTAAGCCTGAAGTTAACCGCAGAGCCGAGCTAAGAAGGGTCTGACTTTTCGGAGCAGAGAGTTCATGAGTGTGCTGACCATAAAGGCACTTGATGCAGGAGTTAGAAAATGAGTTCTGTAGATAATTTTACTCAAAAGTTTGAAGTTGATTGTTAAAATGGCATTTGAATCCTTTTTGGCTTTGAAATGTTGAATCATGAATCTAGGTCTTGGACCTTGATTAATCAAAGCACATGTTTGGAGTTTTGCTAGCAGCCTTCCGTAGGGAGGTAGTGTATGTAGAGTCTTGGAGAAAAAATACGGGGTGCATACATCTCAGATCAGTATCAGACCATGTTTTTTTGATTTTTGAGCTCATGAATCTTCATATCTCTGGAGATATAAGAAACCATCTAGAGTTGAGTGTTGTTGCTCTGGCTGAGAAAAAAAAAATGTTTGCTTTATAAATGCTGAGCTAAGATTGATATACCATTTCTTAAACACTCTGGAAGATGCAAAGTGAGAATGAAAGGAAAAGATAGCCATTATGAAAGGTAAACATCAAAGTTAACATTTGGATGGAATGAGGAGTTGTTGGTCTGAAAAGTTAGTGTCATTTGAGATACTAAAGACTGCATTCTGTCTCTGAAAATATGGATGTGGAGGTGGATCATTTTGAACTCTGTCAATACTGTGTATATCTGAACAGGTTCAGCACAGCTCATACTAGCAAGTAGGCAAGAGCACATACAGCACTTAGGGAAGCAGCTCTTGGTATGAAGAATGAGGCTCTCAGGCTGCATTAGTTTAAGTAGCCGAATCTGATGAGGATTTTAGATTTCTTTGTAAAATACAGCAGTAGCCCTTAAAAATTTCCTTAAAGAGTACTGTCCTATTTGAGATGCAAAAATGTGACTAAGTAGAACACATTTCTAATAGCCAATTTCTCTTAGTAAATTTGGTTCTTATATCAAATACTCTTACCTGCCATACCTGACTGTATGGTTCAAACCAGACATGCAGAGGTAACGGCACAAGTTAGTGTGTGTTGCTGACAGCTCTTTCCATTGATCGCTAGAATAATGCAACTGCTTGAAGCAGACAATTTTACATCCACTGCCTGCAGAAGCTCTGTGGTAGGGATTGCAGTGCTGTTGCTCCATGGCCACACACCTTGCTTCCAAAAGTGCCTGAAGACATGCAGCAGGGGCTGAAAGTCACAAATTATGATTTTCTGTGGTTGGGGCTCAGTGTGGCAAATGTCTTTGGAAAGTTGCCTTTTTGTCTTCAGTGGTTGATACCAATCAAAAGTGGTCCAAAAAAAAAAAAAGAAAAAAAGAAGCATGGGACAGTTAGAGAGAGAACACTGATTTTGGTTCCTTGAGACAAATGGCATCTTACTGGTTTCATTTTTGAAAAAGGATTTCAAGAAGTGTACGGTTAAACGTTTTAATGAGAAAATGAGCTTTCAATGAGCATTCGTTGTTTTAGTCCCATTTTGGTAAACATTTCAAAGTTTGTAAACAAACTTGAAAGTGTGAATGTAAACGCTATTAAAAATGCTTCAGAGAAAAAGGAATAGCTTTTTTTTTAATTTAAAATTTAAAATAATGCTTGAAAATTATTGACAAGTTCTACTCAAAATGAACTCATATGAAATGCTCTCCGTTATTAAAAAAGGTGTAATTACTGCAAATGTTTGACATTAAAATGTACACATTTTTTCAGTACTTCCATAATTACAA
>JACDJE010000005.1:3440466-3519436 GCA_016647715.1 Pavo muticus
AAAAAAAAAAAAAAAAAAAAAAAAGCATCTGGGCTGCAGCCAAAATGACATTCAAGAACCAGCAAAACACTTAGGAATAAAAAGTTTATGATGAAGAATGAGTTTCTACCTGTGACAGTTCACTGACAACATATTAGTTTTACATATTGGCTCCTTGTGCTATCCTTTGTCTTCAAAAATACCAAACAATTCAGGAGAGGCAGTTGGCATAGTCCCTAATGAAACAAGATAAAGTGTCCCGTAATGATGATGACAGCAAATTCACTAAGTGAGCTGCAGTTTGCGAACTCTGCAAATTGATCAAACCAAGATTCCTCGATTGCTTACTTAATCGACTGTTACACTTTCTCTCCTGACCCTCTGTAGCTTTTGTCAGCACTTTGGCAACTCATGGACTCCCTGTTTGCTCCTCCAGTTATGAATACTGGAAGAAAAGCTTCTGGCTTGGGGATTTTGTATGTATTTAATTAGTACTCTTGACCAGCTGTAGGAACATACAGATCTCATAGACGTACAGTACTCTTTGCATTAGCCTAATGACCCTGAGAAAGGAGTTTTCTTAATTCAGTTTTTAATAGAATGGATATTAATTAAAGCACTATCCTACTAGATGCTGAGTACCCTAAGCATTCTTGTAACTCTAGGAAGGGTAATACTGTGCTTATTTAGCACTTAGAGGTGTCCTGCCTGCAAAAGATTTTTTGTCGGAAATGTACAGGCAGAGACATACTTCAGTCAGTGGTACAAGTGATTGTTTTGGTGAGAATCTTACTTCGCAGTGATGTGATCCCTTAGAATTGTGGTTCTATTTTGTTGGCAGAAGCAAAGAAATTTCCAAATTTTGTTAAAATCTTAGTGATTATTATCTATTGTAGAGCTTTCTTCATACTAAGACAGATGAGTCAGTAGTCAAACTCTAGTCTGCTTCAGGTTGGCCATTAAAGTCCTTCTGAAACCTGCTTCATCAGGGAAACTTCCTCTAGGGAAACTGGGGGAAAGAGGAATGCCAGTTTGTGCATGCTCAACACTGAGAATGAGGAACTATTCCTGCTCATGCTGAGCAATTGCTGCCTTCTGCAGGAGAGTCTTAGATATCATTTAAATAGTGGTGAAGATGTGCTCTGCCTACGCTCAGTCTGCAAATCTCGTGATCCTTCCAGATGAAAGGCACTGGGAATTTTGCAGTAGTATTTACGACCTCAACTCAGCAAACATTATGTATATCAAATTTAACTGTACTGCTCTGATGCCTGAAGAATTAAAGGGGCTTGGGAAAAGATTTACAAATGGCCTATTCATAAGTTCCCCTAGGGACGTCCCAGTCTGTGTAACTCACGTATTTGCTGTATGATGATGTGTGAATGTGCAAATAGTGGTTAAAGCGTGCTCATAAAATTAAGAGGTAAGAAAAAAGATAGTTTTGACCTTGCAGCAACCAAAAATGATGTCCAAATATATTGCTGTGTGTTTTGCTACTGGTAGCACTCAAAAGCTTACTGAGAGAGCATTTGCTTACATTTCTGTTACTGCGTCATCCAAATAACTCTGTCTCAAAGAAAGAAAAAAGAAAGTTCTTATCCATGTGTTAAGTCAGTCTGTGATTTTTATTTGTTAACAGATAGCTGAAAAATCGTAAGCTTGTTTTACCAATGACATGGATTCTCATAGGCAATAATCCTCCAGAAGAAGAATATTGATAAGCAGAAAGGAAGAGCTGGTTGTGTAAAAATAGGTCTAAAGCATAAAGATGTCACCTGGGATGGAGAATATACTTGAGCTCAAGCTTTTCTGCTAGAGTAAATGGCTTATTTTCGTTTGGAGTAGTAGAAGTGATACAAGGAAGATGAGCACTGACAAAAAATTGTCTTTTATCTTGACAAGACTTAATTTTTTTCCAAGTAATAAATCATGTATATGCGTGTGTTTTTACATATGTATCTGAAGTATCAGTATGTGGATGCGTGTGTGTATCACTCCCCTAATTGAATGGGAACATGTTTGAAAATTCTTATTTCCTTCCGTTTTTACATACTTTAAAATAAGAACAACATTCATATTATTAAAGCCTCTACTCAAGTTCATGAAGGCAGTTACCTACATGCCTGAGTTTGTGCTCAAACTCAGGACCAAATACAGTAAATTTTCACATGCTAGGCAGCAGTGAATCAAAAGTTTTTATTATAGTAGTGTTTCAAGCAATGCTGTTAGGTATAAAAGGTTTTCCCCTTGTTTATGTGATATATTTTCTCTTTCTATATCTCTTTTTAAGCTATCTATGAGCAGTCATGTGAGGCTTACCGGCACCAAGGGAAGACATCAGATTTCTTCTACATTGATTCTGATGGAAGTGGACCACTTGGACCACTCCGTGTTTTTTGCAATATAACAGGTAATGACCTAACTCTGCATTTGGTGCTTTATCTGGGCTCTAATGTTATTGACATGTCTATCATCGTGCTTACTAAGAAGATGCCAAAACCATTGTTCCTTCAGTAGCGGAAAAAGCAGAGAATTGGTAGTAACTGAGGTTTGATTTTGGAGTGTTTCCTTAAATAGGATCCAAGTAAAATTGATTTCTAAACCTTAAGCTTAAAGGGCTCACTTTCTTCTGTTACTAAATGATATTAACAATGGTATTTGCACCTTGTAAAGGGCACTGCATAATATCATAACTTTTAATGAGATGTCTGTAGTTTTTTACTAAGAATCTGGAGACTTAGAATTCAAGCTTTCTTTTGTAACTGAATACCTCTTTTGCTTTAGTAGAACGCTAGACGTGGGACTCAAATAAAATGCTATAAAAATAAATCCATTACACAGAATCTGGATCTTTCACTTTCCAGACCAGCATACAGCTTCATCTAAAAGCAGAGGGCCTACTTCTGCCAGAGCTCTTGAAAGAGGACTGCGCCTCTGTAAATGTGGTGATAGAGAGAAGCACAACAATAAACAGGTTTTCTTTAAACAAAAGGAAAGTATTATTTCTCATCGTAACCTGAGATTGTTGTCGGGACATGGCAGAAAAAGAGCTGCCTGTGGCCTTTCCTGATATTCAGCTGGCACTACATGTATCAAAACAGGAGGTTCGCAGACACACAAAGCGGATGATTTTAAGCTCCTTGCACTGAGCTGGGTGTTAATCTTCCCAGTCTAACCCTAATGGGAATTCTTTCCTTCACATGATTGTGTTGCTTTTGGTGTTTCAGAGAATACCTTCATCTACCTGGCTATGTGTGTAGATGAGAAGGAATGATGCTGTCAGAAGGAGGGTCACCAAAGTGAGACAAAGTGTAGAGCAAGTGCCTGGAAGGGTGATCTATTAGTTAAGACTCCTCAAACTTACAGTTCTGTGGTTTTAGAATAAGAAGTTTTTCAAATGAAAATCCCTATCTGGCAAAGTCTCCCTTCCAGTTACTGGGGCCCACTTTGTATGTAGGGTTGTCTTGCAAAGGCATGAGGAAGTACTATAACATAGGTTACAACGTGCATTGGGAAATATCACAGAGCCTTGTTTCTGCAATGTAGAGGAAATTTCCTGCACTTCTTCCTATCTGACTTTCTTTGCTTCCTGTGGCCAGGTGAGAGTGAAAGAATATTTTAGTATCTAAATTGCTAATTCTGGGTGAGTATAGTTTGCCAAATATCTCAGTCCAGAAAACAAAGCACACAGGATATTCATATTTTTTTCCTTAATCCCCTTGTACTTAGAGTGTCTCAAATTAAATTTTTATTTTGATTTAATTATGCAATCATGTTCATTAAATGCACATTAGTTAATTATTAAATATGTTTTTCATTCAAGTGTAACATATATTTAATAAGATTTGTCTTCTTCGCTGTCGTTGGATTTCGTAAGCATTGAAACAGTTTCACCTCTCTGTCTGAATATCCTTCCTTGATCTCCAGCGTGGGAAATGTGCTCATTTTTATTATTTATCAGATAAATATCTGTGATCAAAACATTGTCAGTCCTTTTTATCTCTGCTTAAAATGCAGGATTTTTGACAAACTCCTTGCAGAAAGCACCTACTTTCTTCAAATAAATCTTATTTGGCAGAAATCCAGAGGGCCTGGTTTTCTGTCTGTAATGAACTTGCTGACATTCTTATTTTATTTTGGTTACGAGAAAATTGAAGGTGGGGAAAACTGACAGAACCTGCTAGACTGGAAAACTTTTATTCTGCATATTTCTTCTTTCCCCCCTAGATATCTCATTTGAAATAGGGGAAGGTCATTTGTCTTTGATACCTCTGTTATTCCTATTGCATAAAGGAAGACCAAGGCACAGAAAAAATTTACTATTTTTTTTAATTACCAAGAGAGCTTGTGATACAATTGGGTTATGTTTTTGTATCACCAAAATATATGAGGGCTTCTCCAAAAGTAAAGGCCCCTATTTTATTATATTGGCCCACAATGTCAGAGGCAGGTATTGGTGGTATAGTAGTACCATTCCCACCAATATTCCATTACATGTTGTTGTCATGTGACAGATGGCAGCACAGGGGCAGTCTGATGTGCAAGCGCATATAAAGCAAAGGGGTGGAATTGAATTCCTCCAAAAATAGCTACCATTGATATTCATTGATGTTTGCTGAATGTTTATGGAGACCAAGCAATGGATATGAGCATGGTGTGGTAATGGGTGGTGCATTTCAGCAGTGGTGACAGCGAGTTACCTCCATTGATGCAGATTTGTATGAGTGTAGCATGCAGGATCTTGTTCATTGTTGGTGAAAATGCATAGCTAATGGTGGTGACTTTGCTGCAAAACAGAGTTTTGTAGCTGAGAATTTGCTCTATCAAATGGTGTTACTGTGCTCTTTGCTGTTGTTGTTCTTTCCATGGAAATAAATAGGAGTCATTACTTTTGGTGTAACCTATGTAGTTTGGGTGCCTTGATCACAAGAACTTCTTTATTTTCTTGGGAACTTATGCAGATAATAATGAAATGTTTACAGTAATAGATTAAGTACAAGATAGTGGAAAAAAATAACATTTATCTTTACCCTCAAAGAGATAGATTCAGAATTTTGATATTACTTTCAGATAATATTCCTGTGTAGTTTTCCGAAAGTTATCAATATTCAAGGAAAGTGAAAAAAACTCATTTTGATCTTGTTATATTAAGGAAGAAATAAAGGAAAAAACCACAACATTACCATTCAGTGACATAAACCCATACTCCAGATACCATGAATGGAAAAATACAGATAGTCAGAAATGTGGATGGCTGCCATGTATGGAAAAAGTAAATAGACTGAAGAGATGGTGAAGGGAACTATCACAGGAAAGCATGGAGGATATAAGTGTGAGAAAGAAACAGAAAAGGAATTGATTCCTTTTCATAATATGGGAGCTAAGGAACTATTAATTTAGCAGGATTCAAATATTTATTATTACTATTATTATTTTTTTTCTTGATGCAATCAATAACTCAATTGTGACTGTGTATGTTGAGAAGGAATTGAACAATCAGACACAGGTAAAGAGGGAGAGAGAAATAGGAGGAAAGAAATTCTGCAGGGAGAGGGAAAAAAAGGAAAAAAAAAAAAGAAAATGTATAAAGCCAATTTTCAGCATGGCAAAAATTTAACAGTATAGTGTCACAAGGTATCTGCTGATAGCAGAGTGGATGAATATATTTATTCATCGTCTGGAGAAGTAGCTGAAAAAACAAAGTGACAAAAATTGTAGGAGATGTGCTATTATTTAGGTTGGTCAAGAACAGGGAAGAGTATGTGAGGCACTTCAGAAGGATCTTGTCCTGAAGGCTGTTTATTTCAAGTAAAAGTAAAATACCTTGTTGAAATAGGCAGTGATCAAGAATAGTAATATACCTAATTAAAAGCATAGAAAGACATCTGTACAAAGAGAGGCTAGAAGTAAATAATCCATGGTTATTTAGATTAGAAAGACTCAAAGTGAATGGGCTTCACTTACAGAAGTGAAGTTCATTTGCATTTTCTTACAATAGAAATAAAGAGATAATTCAATGACAATGAAGGACAACAAACTTAAGACTAGATTTAAAAAAAAAAAAAAGACAACACCTTTTTTTACATATTTTCTTCACCTTTTTTACCCATTACACCCAGAGCAAAATCACTTTCATAGAGTAATTCATTAGTTGTAGTAAACAAGGCGTGTTCCACACTAGCTATGTGTGTATCGAAGGAAGAAAATCAGGCATGTGCAACCAAACCATGAGTATGTGTAGGCTGATGATAGGAGAGGCAACATGAGGGTTTTTGGGGAAGAGTTTTTCCCTATAATCTGATTGTTTGACAATTCACTCAATTGAATTAATTTTCACTTCCCACTGAAATGGCTGATAACAATCAATATGATCAATATGAACAATCAGGAAATGGCTAATGGACATCTCAACCTCTCTTTGTATTATTGTGAGGCTTAATCTTTTTCTCTTGCTTACAAATCTATTGATGTCCTTGTCTCCTCTGGAGTAGTTTTTACCTTTGATCTCTCAAAGACTTGCTTACAATACACTGAGTCGTTCTGTTGTCTTATTTTTTTACTGATGTTGGTTCACTGTATGCAGACCCTGGGCTATCAAATCAATAATGCTTAGAAATTACTATGAAAAGATCAATGCTTAATTTTATCTTGGCCAGATATTTGCGCAGTCCTCAAACGGCTTTTTCTTTTTCCTCCAGAGGTGCAAAGTGGGGAGAGACGAGTCTTTGTCTTAGTCTTTGCTGTTAGTCAAAGATCTGTTTTTGAAACTGCCATAATGAAAAAAACCAAATCATTAATGAAAAAATCTTTTCTGGTTTTACATTCTCCTCTGAAAATGCAATTACTGCTTATTTTTCTGATGCAAGGCAAGTAAAGCTTTATCTTCTCTGTCTCAGAATGTTATATGCAAAATATGTTTATATCTCAGATCTAGTCAGGAATTCTAAAAATACGTGAAGGAGATTGCCAAAGTTATACTTGTAATACTTTACAAAATTGCCTCTAACCTTTTATTCTCTTTTTATTTAGCTGACAATAATAACAATTTTATTTTTCTACATAGTACATATTCCATGGTATGTAAACAGGGCTGAATTCAGGAGGATACAAGTTATGTTCATAGTGAAGTGTCTAAATACTTCAGGTGTCTCAGTAGTTCCTCCCAATTGGTGTCCTGGCAGTCATCGATCTCTGATGCTCCCAACATAATTGTGGGACTAGTAGTGTTTCTTTCTCTGGCATTCATCTTTTATTTTGACACAGAAATCCAGTTCATCAGCTTATATAAGTTATCTATTTTTTTTCATATGATATTATTGTCTCTTCTTAATTTACATAACAGTTATGCTGGTACAGAAGTCACCCTGTCAGCTGAAAGTAGGGTTAACATCAGTTAGGCTGAAGCAACAACAGAGAGGAGGAGGATATCATGCTCTTAATTCTGGTTATCTTACCTGCAACTATGTAACTGTGGGACAAGAGTGGTGAAGTCCCTTAGGTTGTCAAAATGAGCCAGATACAGCTTTTAATATCTTTGTGAAGTTTTTGGAGGTTTTTTTTTGTTTTTTTTTTTTTATGTGTGTGTGATTGGTTGCTTTTTTGTTTGTTTGTGTATGAATATACCTTGCATTTTACTGTCTATAATTGTGATTGACTTTATCACTGGAGAAAACAGGACAGGAATCCTTTAAAAATTATTTACTACAGCTTAGAAGACAGTCCTTAAAAATTTACAGTTTATCCCCTCAAACACTGCAGGTTTTTTGACACAATGCATTTCTGACAACTTATACATTTCTGTTCTGAGTTTTCATTAAGAATTCTAGAACATCATAAAAAGAAAAACATTTAATGTTTGTGTTATGTCAAAAGCGTTGTGCTGTCACCAGTTGCCTTGCTGTTTTCAGCAAGCTCTGTGCTGTGAAATTGCTGTATTTCTGATGAACTTTATAGTACATGTCCCAAAGGCTTTCCTCACCCTCACATATGCACAGACCACCAAGGAAATTTTATTACAGATGAATGTAACAGATGTTTTACTCTAACCTTTAACCAAGGGTTACTGAAACTTGAATGATCTCCTCCCATGTTCACAGAAACTGTAAGTAAGCTGTGGCTCTCCGGAAGTCACTCCAGCTGTCTCACCAGGTTAGGAACCATTTGCCCCTGACACAGTTGCTGTGTGTTGAGTTGGAAAACTTCAGATGTGCTCTCCAGCCTCTTGGTGTTGCTCCAGAAGGGCAGTAGGTCACCAGTGGGCTCTGCATCTTGTCAGCTGGATTCATGAAGGTGCTTGAATCTCATAAGGCATCTGAAGTACTGGAAGAGTCACATGTTCCAGGGGGAAGTTCAGGTTGGATATTAGGAAAAATTTCTTCTCAGAAAGATAGTGTGGCACTGGCACAGAGATGCCCAGAGATGTGGTAGAGTCACTGTCCCTGAGGTGTTCAAGAACCGTGGAGATATGAGACACTGAGGGACATGGTTTTAGTGGGTATGGTGGTAGTGAGTTGGTGGTTGGACTAGATACTCTTAGAGGTTTTTTCCATTTTATGCTTCTGTGCTGAGGCTCTCAAAAGTCACCTGGCATGAAGCAGCTTGAATCAGAGAGGACTAAATTGTTTTCACCTTTTCAGTGAGCATGAGTGCAGGAGATAAGCATTTGTTTTGCACTAGGAATTAATTCAATGGCTCCCTCTGTTTCTCAATGCTTGTAGGTACCATGTACTACAGGAAATATGGAAGTGGGCTTGCAGGATGATGGTTTAGTACCTCTGGGCTTCATCATAATGAGAGAGTGAGGGTGCAGGGAGTCTCAGATGAGGTCGCTCACTCTCATCTATCAGAGCCACCTATCAGTGTTGTTGTGCTGACAGACTCACCTTGAACCTTAAGCTTAGAGTAAGTAAACATCCTGCCTGGGGAGTATAGAGTGCAGCTCTTCCCTTCCTGCCAGGGCTGGGGTGGTGTGTCTCTGGAGCTGGGCAATACACTGCAACACTTGTGCCTTCCTGATGCTGGCAACTGAGAGCTGGGAGGGATTTATAGGATGGAGACCCTCCCAGATATGGACATCCCTGGGGAACACACACCTGCAGATGTAGTCTTGCCAGCACCATCAGAGAGCAGACTGCACTGAGAGCTGGGGGCTGGGAACCACCCCAGAACAGTTTCCATGGAAATGTGGTGCTTGTGCACTGGCTGGAAGCGGCTGAATCATAAACTAGGAGGAGGCTGAAGAGCATGAAACAACCTGCAAAAGCACATATCACTGGGTCAGCCAACAGAAAAGAAAATGGGTGACAGAAAAAAAAAAAAAAATGTTGAGTGGGTTTCCTAGCAGTCTCAGAAAACA
This sequence comes from Pavo muticus, assembly GCA_016647715.1. Classification (NCBI taxonomy): domain Eukaryota; kingdom Metazoa; phylum Chordata; class Aves; order Galliformes; family Phasianidae; genus Pavo; species Pavo muticus. The sequence goes on from JACDJE010000005.1 coordinate 3,449,801, forward strand.
CCATGGAGTTAGTGAATTAAAGATTTTGCTTAAAGAAATTGTCTTTTCATGTTCTCCAGGGATATATTAGAGTGGCTGGGTTAAACTGCCACTGCAGCTTTAAACAATGCAGTGTTAAAGGGGGAGAGTCTGTCTTTTGTGTAGTTACTCCTGTAATTATAGGTACAGCTTTCAGAACAGTATTTGGTATTCAGTGTAGAGCAGCACAAAACAAATGCATCGTATGAGCTCTCAAAGCAATTTCTCTCTCTCTCATGTAACATTTACCGGATGTTTGGCTTGTTGGCAATTTAATCAGTCTGAACAATCTTGTTTGGTGACAAACCTCCTAAATCACAAAGGAGTGATGCAGTTTGTATGGGTGAAATTTGTTCCACAGAGATATTTCAAGTTGAAGAATAAAAATGAGAATTAGACAATACAGAACTCATTGAAAGCCAGTTTTCCAGCTGTTCTAATTTCCCACAATTTAATTTGTGTGCCGTCAAAAGCAACTTGGAGCCTTCCAGAAAGATGATAGAACTAAGGGTGAGACTAAGTAGAGGGTCTAAATTGTGCTGAATGCATTGCAGTCCCAAGCTGTAAAAAACATCTCCTAGGACCAAATACAGGCAGCATAATATCCTTGTAAATTGGACCATTAAATAAAACTGCAAAGTCATAAAGCTGTAGCATTACCCTGAAATTAATACATTGTCACCTTTGAATTATGAAACAATTTAACAAGCATTTAGAAAATCTGCTTTTCAAGGCTGTATGTAACTATTCCAGGTTATACAGTAGAAGCTGTGGCTATGCTCTCCTATTGGGTTTTGAATTACTTGCAGCTTGTGTGTGGTTCAGAATTTTACCAAGCTGAGAAAGTAATAAAATAATAAGTTGGAATAATAGAAGGTAAAAATAAACAGTGACCTTTGCTTGGAGAACAGCATTCTCATTCTCATTGCAAATTCACAAGTGCAGAGAGAGCTCATTATGTTGAGTAAACAGGAAAAAAGCATACAATATGGACAGATAGAAAAAGATAACAATAAATCTCTGTTGAAATAAAGAAAGGAGAGCCTTATATGCCTAGATTAGCAGTTTCCAAACATTGAAATGGCTAGAAGAAGCTAGCGACACTCAGTTTGGCTTGTGTCTATGTCACTTCTTAAAATATAATGAAAGCAAACCCCCAGAATAGTAAAGATTTTAAAAACAAACACAGAGTGAAATAGGAACACTGTTTAGAGACTCATTTGCAAATAGCACAGGCATAATCTTTACAGCGGTGCGTCTCTGCGAAGGTATATGCAAATTGTAAAGTTAAGCTGCAGACAGCTGCTACGCTTCTTTCTAACTGGAATGATGTGTGTGCATGTCCAGACTGCAGCTACACTACTTGCCTAGGCCCTGAAGCATGCCTGAAATGCAAGCTCGCAGATCATTGTCAGTAAGTTTCAGAGTACACGCTGACCGAGCTGTAGGAGGAGAATTCATTGCCCTCATTATGAGGCAGACAGCTCTATTCTGGGAGCAGTCTAAGCTAAAATTGCAGATGCGAATTTGAGAAAATAGAATGATCTTCTTCCATGAGCCACTGGGTTTCAGGTTGAGGAAATGGTATTAGAATAATGAACAAGACTTGACCTGAATGGTGAGGGGCTTCAGGAGAAAGGTTGCCTTCTGACCTATGGAAGCATACGGACGTGCTCTTGCTGTTTTCTTGAAATGGTCTGAGAATTTGTTGTGCTCCAGTTCAGCTGTTCTTCCCTCAGTTAGAAGCCTTTTTCATTGACTTTGGGGAGGAAAAAAACACAAAAGGTGTTGAGGTAGTGTATGTGTACAGCAAAGGTACTCAGGCAACAGAAACAAACTTTTAAAAGTTGGTAGCTTTTGTCATCTCGCGTATATGCTTGATGGTGACTCTCCTTTAATTAGATCAGTGAGACAAATATTTATATTTTTTGAGGTTTGCTGTTCATTACCTTTACCTCAAAGATAGAGCACAGAAGGAATCTTGGAAGCAAAACACAGACCTGACCTATGAAACTAATGAGCATAATAAATCAGGCATATGTAGATTAGAAAACATCTGAAATGTAACTGTGATTTTTTCCTTTCTGCTACTCCTTTTTCTTCTTCTCTGTTCTGATTTACTTGCTAAATCACAATTACATTCAGTGCAGACAGAAATTCAATTTGTTTCTCCTTTTCTCCTGCAAACTAGAAGATGGATAATCTTCAGTTAATTTCTCATTTCCAAAAAATACTGTGTAGAAGAGCAGCCCTTGAATGTCAAAGTTCAGATCTCAGAGGCACAGATGAGTGCATCTGTGGTGATAACAAGACCATTGAAAATTAATCAGCAGTCACGGAGGAAGACAAAAGAGGGACTGGTCCATGTTGTCTGTTCAATATGTTTGTCAATAAGTGGTTGTCCCTAACAGTATGTTTGCTGATGTTTTGTCCAACCTCATTTCAAACATGTCAATTGATTACATTTCCAGTGGCCCTTGGGAAGACTGTTTCATGTTGTAATAATTTTTTTAGGGGGTTGGTTGGTTGTTTTTTTTTTGGCTTTTCAAGTACGCACACAGCACCTTTCCTAGTGTACAAGTACAAAAAGTACTGATACTGGAAAGTATTGAAGTATTAACCACTCTGCAACTCTAATATTAAACATAGTTGTATTTCATAAGCAGTAGTATAGTCAGTATTATGAGCATTGATTTTATTATATGAGGACTGTTCCGAAAGTAATGCCTCCTATTTTACTATGTTGGCCCATGAAGTCAGAGCTGAATGTTGGTGTTATGGCAGTAGAGGCTGAACCTTCACACCAACATTCCATTGTGTGTTTTTTATGTGTGACAGATGGCCACAGAGGGGCAGTCTGACAAAATGGTGTATGATGTGGAAGGGTGTATGAAGCAAAGGTCTGTCATTGAATTCCCCCATGTGGAAAAAATGAATTGACATTCATTGATGTTTGCTGAATGTTTATGGAGACCAAACAGTGTATGTGAGTACAGTGAAGCATTGGGTGGTGCATTTCTGCAGTGGTGACAGTAACATGAAAGAAAAGTCACATTCCTGACAAACATGCACAGCTGTCACACAATGAAATGAAAGCATCTTGATGAGCTCAAGTGTAATGAGTACTGACTTCAGTGTGTTGGAAACAATAGTGGCAACGTCAGAATATCACAAAGATCACAAAGTTTGTGCCAGGTGAGTCCCACAAATGCTCGCGCAGGAATAGAAAAAAGACGGTACGGAAGTTTGTCAGAACCTATAGAAATAACATGAGGCTGAAGGTGACAATTTCCTGGATTATATCATTACTGGTGAGAAGACGTGTCACCGCTATGAGCTGGAATCAAAAGGCAGTCGTTGCAGTTGTGCATGAGAATTCCTCACTGAAGAAAAAACTCAAGGCACAGTCCTCAGCAGGTAAAGTGACGTGTGCTGTCTTTTGGGGTGGGAAAGGTATGATCCTTCTGCATTTCCTGGGACCTGGAAAAATCATCAGTTCTGACTGCTACATCGTGATGTGAGCTGAAGGCTCCAACTTCGAAAGCTGTGTCAGAGAAGAAGACAGCCTTTCACTTGCAGCACAATAATGTTAGACCCTATACCAATTTAAAGACCATGGAGCACATTGTCAGTGTTGGCTGGACAAAGGATCCACAATCAGCATCCTGAACTCAGTAAGAATTACATAATAATAGATCTATGAGCAAACAGCTTCCATCCACCGTCACAGAAATGATGAGAACGCTGTGAGTAGATCTCTAGTTTGCTGCGTATAAACTATCCTTACAGTCTCCAAAGTTCAAGATCATGTTGTAAATTACTCAGAGAAAAAATTCTCCCTAAGTTGGACCAGATGCATATGTATGATTCTCAGATGCTGCTCATTACTTTCCTGTCATCTGAATGACTCTGTAATGGCAATCCGTTAACTTACGAGTGTCTTTGTGAAGACTGTCCATTTAGGCTGTATATATACGTGTCAGAGTTCTATGGAAGTCATCTGTGAGATGGCTGAAGCTTAAAAAAAAAATAGATCAGCTGTAACACATAACAGTGGCCAAAAAGCTGCTAGGCTCATTTTCAAGATAGTGCTGTGCAAGAATCCAACCTACGTTATCTGACAGTAAAATCATCTGAATACTTTAATGCACAGTTTTTAAGATCCAATTTGCTTCCTTTTATTTTTGGCTTGTGTCTTCCCTGAGTAAACAGAGTCTTTGGTGAAGATGGAACTTACTGTATATGTCTCTTTGTAACATCATGGAGCAAGTACAAGGCTCAGCCCTGTGAATCCTTGTTAAAGAATTTGCCTGTTACTCTGGGTCAGCTCAGCAGACTGGCCATTCAGGCTGCCCTTGTTATCTTGCCCCTTGCTATCTCACCAGAACCTGCTGGGAAATAGCCTCCCTGCTAAGCTAATTGCTTCTAATTGCAATGTTCTTATCACACCAACCTCAGTGCTGGTAGTGAGCTGTGATGTTGCAGTGTGAATTGTGAGTAAACCTAGGTTCTGCTTTGCATGACCTGAGAAATACGCTGCCTAGTCAGTAAATGCAATAAAAGAAGTGAGGTTGTGGTCCCCAGTGTGGGCAAGCATCAAAATTTACAGTTATTTACAGATGCTGAGTCATATATTGTTCTGCATTGCTCAGCTTTCATGCAGAAAAATGTGGGAGTTGAGTAAATTGCATTCTCTGCCTTGTAACTGGGCAATAGGAACATGTTCACGGTTGCAGCTTTTTGTCAGTAATTCTGTTTGTGGTGACTTTGCGTAAGCTCATCAACTGCAGTTACTATTTGTTATAACAGTGGGCTGTCCTCTTAACTCAAGCTATGTTTGCAAAAGATGAATGTAACCATCTCAAGACGTATTACTAAGTCTTTTCTCCCAGGACTGAAGCCAGTTGAAATGCATTTAATTTTCTCCAGATGCTGTCGAGAGAAGATGCTGAAGATCTCCCAAGCTTCTTGCGAAGCTTCTAACAATATGTCTCTAGCACTGCACACTGTAGCATTTGCTCGAGCTGGTTCAGGGAGAAACAGCTCTGTGGGCTCTATGTTGACCTGCAGGTCTTCATCACACAGTGGGCATTTCGGAGCTGACCTTGTCTGTGACACAGTAAAGTGTTAGCCTTTGGTTGGCTTTTGTGCCCTAGTTGTTGCAAGTTTTTGGCTGTTAACTTCCTATTCAATCCCTTTTTCATTTAACAGAAGACAAGATCTGGACTGCAGTGCAACACAACAACACAGGGCTAACCAGAGTTCAAGGAGCTGGTCCAGAGAAGCCCTACACCATGTCCTTTAACTACAACAGCAGCGCAGAGCAGCTTGAAGCTGTGATAAGCAGTGCAGAGTACTGCGAGCAGGAGGCAGCCTACCACTGCAAAAAGTCACGTCTCCTCAACACCCCGAGTAAGTGTCATGAGCCCAAGTCTTTCCTTGTTAACTGCTATTGATTATACAGCAGGTGCAGGCTGCACTGCAACTAAGGAGAAAGAAAACTGCCTGGATAGTAGCAATACAGGCTAAAGTGAAAAGCTTTTGACTTTCTTGGGTCCCGCTGTGTGCTGGATGTCCTCTGACATCAGATGGACAGAGCTCTGCAGGGGAGTTTCCCAGTGTGTAAGTCCTTGAGTACAAAGGGTCTGAAAGCTTCTGCAATGGAAAACAGTATTTGGAAAGCACTTAGCTGTGTTTAGCTGATGGTAAATGATTGTTGCTTGGTTTTTTGTTTGCTTTTTTTTGTTTGTTTGTTTGTTTGTTTTTCATTTACAGGTTTTAACTGTATTAAAAGAGAAAGTGTAAGACTCCAAACTTATTTATTTCCAGTCAGGAAGGTTGTACCAGTCTAACAGTCCTGAAAGTGATGTTTAAAGTGCTTGGTAGAACAGTTTCTGGGGCAAAAATAATTTTTACCTCTTGGTAGAAGGAACCAATTTTTTGCACTGATTTAATGTGGCAGCAACTAGAAAGCAGAGAGGATCTGATTAGTTTGTGTCTCTTTGTGATAGCAAATCACCAGTGGCTACTCAGGGTGGCTGCCTGCCTTGTGGCCCTCTGATGAAGTCTGGAGTTTACATTTGGTAATCCAGAAAAGAGGAATGCCCTTAAAGGCAGGCTTCTGGATGCCTCCATTGTTTGTTTGGTTTTTTATAATGTCTGTATGGTCCTGGTGATTCTCCGATTATTAGGAACCCTTAAATTTATTAGTAGGCTAGGAGAAATCCCATGGAAAGCCTTAAGGGGATCTTATAATGGGAGTTCCTGTTGTGTTAAAAATACACTGCCTAATGAGATGTAGCAAAAACTTGACTGATTTCAGCGAAGTTATTATAACTCTAAATATTTATGGATCCAGCAATCTGATGCCTTACAAACAGTTTATTTTCAAAAGCAGTAAGTTATGTCTTTTGTTACCATCAGAATTTACCAGCTGAGAACTGTTTGTATTGCTGATCATTTTTTGAAGAGTGAAATTTTAGCATTAGCACCCAGAGTAGAGCACAAAGGGGAAACAAAACACAGACATAGCTGCTCATGAAAACGAGGAGGAATGTTTTACCAGCACTTTTAGTGTCATTGGCTGCTGTTATTCCATAATACCCTTGACGTGTTACAAAGATATAGTCACCACAGAGATTATTTCTGGATCATTTTTTTAAAAGTGAAGACCACAGTGTTACAGCAGGTCTGCATATATTTAATTCTTCTCCTTTCTGTCAGGTATTTTTTTTTCATGTGCATGCAGAAAGAAACAATATGAGTATATGTTGTAGTACACCTTGAATATGGAACCTCTGTAAAGCAGCTAGCAGACTTGCTAAGACAATTCCCAATAGGCACTTGTCCAGGAATAAAGGTGTGACACCAGTACCTTGAGGGAGAGGGTACTGGGGTGATGTCCTGCAGACCAGCTTGCCCTCTTGCAGCTGCAGTGCCACTGGGCTCCTGACAGTTGACCATGCAAGGCTCATAACTCTTTAATACATGATAAATCAGAAAAAATTACAATCTTGAGCTCTGCATGTGGCAGACTATCATTTTTCCCCTTTCTCTGTCTCCCTCTTTTTGTATGCTTTTTAATTACGCTTTCAATTTTTCATCATGAACTTTCTCTGTAGCCTGAGGCTGTAAGTTTGACTAGACTTGGAACATGCTCAAAAATAAATTGTCTGAGCTCCTGAAATGATGAGGTTTGGGGAACACACTTGTTCTTAGCTTAGTGTTACATGTTTTTAAGTAGTAGAAAGGAATATATTTCCCCAAAGCTTTCTGTATCTTTGTTAATTGATATTCATTTTGAGGTGAACTATTGCTGTATTACAGAAGAACCTAAAGCCTAGCGATATGTATCTTGAAGAGTCATTAGATTTAAAGAATTTCCACTACTAAGCTTGAAGGTGAGCTATATGTGTATTCAGGGCATTTTGCTGGGCACGCTGTAGAAGATTCCCACCTGCTTATGCCCAGGAGTAATTGTGGTGAATTTGATCACTAAAATTGATTAGTACAAAAATCAGAACTCCTGGGGTTTGCTTCTTGATTTGGCCCAGGTTTCTGGATGAGTATTGTAATGCTTAATTATGGTTAATGAACCACATTTATATATTTTCAAAAGTCAGTATATAACTGCATGTTGTGATGAGAATGTTGCATTCATAGGCCAGTAGGGAACATTATGTCACCCAGTCCATCCTGCTGAATATCACCATTCGTTAATAGTTCTGGACCAAGCCCAGCAGTGTGTGTTTGATGGAAAGACATCTTCCAGAGGTATATCTGATCTTGACAGATGTACAGAAGTTCCCCCATCTTCAAGGGATCTAATTCATTTCTGTGCTTCATCTACTGTGGAATTTTGTTCTTATTTCTTTTTCTTTTTTTTGTCCTAGGAGATGGAATATATGATTAGGATATCTCAGCTGGTAGCAACAAAACCCCAAATCCTTGCCTTCAGGATCTAAACACTATCACGCTTCATAGAGAAGCAATAAAGAGATTTCTCTTTTCTTTTTCTTCCTTGACTTCACTCTGCAACAAAGATTCATGCTGTTACATAGTAACTTTGGCTTTCACAGCTTTGACATGGGGGGAAAAATGAAAAAATTAATGTGCCTAGGCAAAGGGACAAGTATTCTGGGCAGCCTTAGCGAGAAACCAAGGGAGATTTCTGGCTTGCGTAAGATTGTTTCAGTTTATATCAGGGAATTTGTCTTTTTGTGCTTTTTACTACCTCTTGCCTCAAAGGCATAGGCACCTCCTCAGTGGGTGTAATTCAGCGTAGTCTCCCCATTGAGTTACTTGGATTTACATCTGCAATGTGTCAGACACGCAATCTGGCAGTTGGCAAAGGAGTTTACTCATCTCCACCTCCTGCTGTCTGAAAAAGCCTTATCAGTTCTCGCTGTCATACTACAGCTTAGCTGCAAACATGTCTTTGAAAACTAGAATTAAATTCCTCTGAACTGTGTTTTTGTGCTTCTCTGCTATCAGCTAGATTTTCAGGAGTTTTTTGAATGTCAGAATAGATGTCTGTTCATCAAAGCTGGCTTTCACGATGCTGGCAAATGAAACTTTCAATTTATGACCAGTAATTGCAATTCTCTTGTGACTTCTCCATGCCTTTTGGAGAGACACCCACATAACAAGAGCAAGTATGACAGTTGGCATTAATTAGAAGAGTTATCCACACTTAACAGGAGACTGGAGATTTTACCACCGCCTCATCCTTTGAAGCACATACCGTCTGCTGAGGACCAGGATGAGCTAGTAGGAGAAGGAGGGGTATGGGCAGGAAGCTTGGGTACTTCTGTATGTGCTGTCTGTATGCTTGGAATTTGAACAGAGATTTAGGTCATAGGGCTCTGATTTCCTTTCCTTGAGGAGCATCTCAGGTAATAACTTAGGACAGGAGTACATGAACAAGAATAGGTGTGTGTGCACACATTTAATTACACTGTTAGCAGACAAGATGTTTGAAGGTATGAAAACAGTTCATTAGCCAACCAACATTAACCCTCACCTATGACTGAATTTGCTCAGGTTTCTAGAAGCAGTGCATTCTTAGGGGTGCACTCAAAGGCTTAACATTTGCAAAGAAACTTCACGCCCACCATATCAAGGATTTAACACAGTGATAGCTGTGGCAGGATTTCTTGGTTTACAATATGTATACATGGCTGACAGTCTGTCAAATTCATAGCATTTTTGTGTAGGCAGAGACTGAGAAAAGATCAGTCCTAGAGCAAAATCAAAGAAATAGGAATGTCCTTTTTTTTCTTTTGCCTTCTTCCTTTTTTTTCTTGTCTCTTTGCAGTATAATTCCACACTATGTTGCTTCAAGTTTGTATTTAAAATGTCCATACTAAAATACACACCTTTCCCATGAACTTCTTCCCTGTCTCAACACTGAGGTGTACTGTAAGTGGTTTCCAGCTCTGTGACCCCTTTATGACAGGCATAGCTGTTCTTCCTTACCTCTGTCCTACTGCATTTGTGTTTTGAACCCCTCTTACCGGAGGAAAACGCAGTTGCAAGAAGTGTGTCCTACTCTGAGTTTAGACGTAAGTTTAGACATGATTCTCATTGTTGAGACAAATTGGTTGTATTTCCATAGCCCATAGCAAGCAGTAATTTGTTGTTGGGTTTTTGCTCACTTTATGCCTTTCAAATATGCTATTCTATTATTCCAGGCACTTTAAGTTGTTATTGCATTAGCAGGAGATGATTTGCCATTGTATATAATAGGGCAGTCTGCCCTCAAGAAATGGTTCATATTAAAGAGAGTGCTGGATACATGGCAGGTCTAGATTGCATGATGTAGTTATTCCTGGCTAATTAGGATTCTCTTCTTGAGAATAATTGACTTGCCATCTGTGTTTCCACCACCACACCTTGTCTCTCCCCTCCAATGTGACAGTTCAGATAAACTGCTGTATTTAGAGACTTTGAACAAAGTTTGCCATAGTAGTTTAAAATGGGTGTTTGTCAGCTCTCTTTCTTACAGAGACTGATTTAGAGGCCATTTTGAAAGATGCTATATTGTTAGTAGTATGCAGGTGGTCTAACAAAAATAAAAAACCTACTGCATAGGCATGGTAACTTGACATTTAGTACTCATGCACCTGTGAGTAATGGAATATCATAATCCCAATTTCTGACCTTGTACCTCCTTCCCCATACACAGTCCCTCCTGAGTGATAATAGACAACTATTGCTATATCTGCCAAAGAAAGAATGCCAGCTGCTTGGATTACTTCTGCTCTAGTCCCATTGGTGTTCTCTGAGACTGCAATGCAGCAAAGAGGCCAAGCAATGAGAAAGACATGAGAAGAAATCTTTGCTGCAGGGATACACTGGGTGACTTCTGATCCAGTGGAAGGAAAATGCACTCTCTTCTTGAACATAGCTGCAGGAGAGGACAGCATAATGCTTCCTGATGTGCTTCTGGAATGACACCAGAAGGGCACAAGTCTCTTCACCATTATCTGTGTTTGCTTTAGGCATGATATGTCAGGTGAATTTAAGGAATGCTTCTTGAGATGATGACTGATAGAAAGGTGAAGGAGCATGTATGGTTAAATACTATTTATGTGGAATGTGTTCTTCATATTTCTGCTATACTGCTGCTACTGAATATTTCTGTTGCAAATCTCTCTCTCCCCTCATTTAAGGTGCACTTCTGAAGTTATGCTTCTGTTTGTTTATGAGACTTACTCTTTAGCTGGAAAACAACTTTGCCAATCCAGATTGAATAGAGCTTCTGTGCTTTACTGACATGGAAAGTACCTCTTCCAATACACGTGAAGCTTGTAACAGGGATATTAATGAAGTTATATAGAGCAGTTAAATGAAGTGTAAACCTTGACAGCATACTATGAGCTTGTAATCTGGAAATCATTGTGTGAGCTGCTATTGGCAGTGCTGTAAGGAAGTCAGTGTTGTGAACTGATGCTGTTAAGATATGTTTGTTTAAACTCTGTACTCCAGTAGGATGGGACTTCTGTTCCCAAAGAATGTCTGGTTTGCAATAACGTTGAATGTATCTTTTGCTCAGCCTGTGAAACATATGGGATGATACAATTTCTTACAGCTCAGTAATGAGGAAACCATGAGTTCAGGGAAATCTGCAGTAAAAACAAGATTTTAAAAATTGGTAGCTTTATGAGATACACAAGTATGCCAGAACCATACATGTTCTAATGATACCTCAGATTTGATGGACACAGTCACATAAGTTTTTTGCACACAAAATTTGAAGAAAGAAATACACAATTTTTTTTCAGACTATTCCAGGCAGCATTCCCTAATCATGAGCAGCTGTAGTCTTTTTTTTTTTTTTTTTAATTTGCAGGACTCTGCATATTGTTAACAATAAATACTGGTAATTATAAAAACAGCTAATCTATTGTTCGTTATAGTAACAGCTCATTAGCTATGACAGCAACCTCTCCGCTGTTCAAAACAGAAAGCAATACTGCTCTGCCTATGCAGAAAAGTGTGCCTTCTTTATTAGAGCCACAGCAGGGAGTATGTTCTCATCGCACTTCTATTTGTCTGCTTCATTCAGCTGTCCTACTTTGAGCATCCTGGGCTCCATTTGAGTGAAAGATTCTTACTGAAGTTAAACTAATTTCCCCTTCAAATTTGGCCTGAGGTGTGTGTGTTTGTGCGAGATGTTTCCAATTCTGGAGCATGGAAAATGTAAATTATAGCACTGGAAGTGTTCACAGCTGCCTTGATGCCATATGAGCAAAGAAATAATTTACATTTCTATTCATATTATCTTCAAGGATAGCAAAGCATCTTGTGTTGTAATCTCTGTTTTATGGATGTTTGGGGTTCATTTGACTCCTGTTCTATATCTGGGGGAAAAAAAGGTATGTGCAAAGCAGGGCACTTAATGAAAGTCAGATGGGATGGAACAAGTGAATGGGACAGAGCCCATAGTTGCATAATTTAATTATATGATGTCACTAGGAGAAAGGAAAATGTTAGCATAATGAAAAAGGAATCACGTTCTTAGTCTCTGTCTAAGTTGGGATAGACTCAAATCCATTGCCTGTAAATTTTAAGTCCAGGAATTCCATCCTTCTTACAGTGTGAGGGTAACCTACTGGAAATGTGTTTGTTTCTTTTAAACTCTGAAGGCGGAGACAGAGGAAAAGAAACAGTGAGGATCAGCTGAATGCTGTGTTTTCAGATTACTTTGTGTTTAGTGTTCTAACAGCAAGAGAACAAGAGTCTTCCCTAGGAGTATATATAGCTCAGTGTTTTGCTTTTGTGAACCATCTGATGTTAAGAGTAGCATAAAAATAGTCCTTCAAAGTGTAAGTTTCTCTCTTGTAAAAAAAAAATAAAAAAATAAAAATAGACAACCCTCCACCCTAAAAAAAAAATAATCTTTGAGGGTAAGGAAGCATGCAAGGAATAAACATATCTAGACCTATAAGGAAAGAAATCGCATTCCCAAGAAGCTTCTAAAAGCAATCGAGAATTGTTTACCTCCCCCCAGGCCAGACTGATGTGTGTGTTGGGGGTGGATCAGACTTGATAAGTAGCTATAAGATGTGGTGGACTGAAAGAAAAAAGCCTTTTTCAAATTCTCCTTAGAGTAATTTTTTTTAATGTCTGCTGGGCTAGAAAGATGGAGAACAAAACAAAAAATCTTTTGAGCCTGAATGTGTTCCAAGCCCCTTTGATAGAAGGAAGACTCAGACTTTAATGGGAACCGATTTAGGCAAGGGGTGTGTTCCTTCCTGCGCTGTCCAGGTCTCAAAGCCAACATCAAGAGCCTTCTTCCTTTGCTATCAAGAGGAGAATTCAAAAGTCCCAGAAGAAAACTTTTTTTTTTTTTTTAGCATTAGCATTTATAAAGGTCAACCAATTAATCTATATGCAGTCCTCCTCTAAAAGTAGTTTTCTTACCTCGTTTAACAGAGAGGAAAAATGAGGCATGAGACTTCTGCTGATGATGGCTTCTCCTGAAATCAGTTTGAGCAATTAAATCTATTTGAAATTAGCACTTCAAAACAAATGGCAAAGTTTGTCCAAGCATTAAAAAGAACCATAAAAATAATGGTTCCTGCCAGATCTACAACTCTGAAGTCTGCACATGAAGTGCAGACACCTTGTAAGACCTACATAGACACCTCCTGTGCCTTTTCCTTGCACTGTTAGGGCAGAATAAGCACATTGTCCCTGAGTGGTACATTTGTTTTGTGTGGGTGGTAATTGGATGCATGGTGTATTCTGCTGCGTAAGGAAAGAAAGCTGTGATTCTGTAGTTTAGCCCTTGCAATAGTTCCTAGTATCTGTCAAGGTTCCAAATTTCTTTCTCTTTGTTGCCTAAGCAGAGTTTATATTTTGTTTTGCTGCAGTGGTTGATTCTAAAGGGATAGGTGTGAGTAACTTTCTTTAGACACTTGAGTGCCATGTGGACATGTCTTTCTTTTTCAAAGATGTTTTGAGAAAAGATAAGTTGACCTGAGAATGTGTGCAGTGCATTGAGAAACAGTTGGCTTTACAATTATGGCTTCTCTAGAAAACCAGGTTAAGATTCATATCTATAGCCCATTAGAATCAACAGGGTTAGAGCATACTATATTGATCCTTCTGTCTCTAAATGTCCTATTGCTGGTAGAAAATACTAATTTGGGCTAAAATGAAATGCACTTATTTTCTTATTGTGCCAGACATACAGATGCCTGTCTCCTCCACAACGTAAGAACAGGAAATTTAACAAAGACACATTCTAAACTTAACTAAGCCATCAGTTTTTCATAGATCTTAGCACACATGCTACTAGCAGTAGCTGTGCTGGATTTCTTTCAGATTGTTTCCAATCTGCTTCATGTCCTGTTTGTTTCTTTATCTGAGACGTTTAATTCCATGTCTCCCATTCGCTATGTCTTTGGTCTGCCTAAAAAGTTTAAAATGACAGGGCTAATTTAACATCTAGTGATTCCAGTCCACTGACATTAATAGTGCATGAAAAGTGCACTATAGTCTGCATTCAGTAGCCCTTTTTTATTCTTTTGTTGTTATTATTCAGGCTGTGTCATTCAGTGTTATCAAAATGTTGGTGGTAGCACTCGTTGGTAGGAAAGAAAAGATTATGATGGTTCCTGCCTGTCCTCCTCCTTAGCTTTCTGTAACTGAATCTAATTCAAGTCTCACAGGTGTGTTTTATTTCTGTATTGTAAGCTTATGGAGAAAAGTTTTCAAAAATGGAGGGAGATGTGAAAGAAAACTGAAGAAAAAGTGACATCAATTGCACTGTAAGTTTATTTTAAATATGAACCTTTATTCTACCTGCTGTTTCAAATGGTCAGAATAATTTTGTAAAATTATCTCTTGTTATATATACTGAGTGCTCTCTTTTTGAGAAAGTGTTTGCGTATTTGTATCGATATGTGCAGATATGTTAGGAGAGAAAGAAGAATGGTGGTTAACTGTAATTTACTTCTTTGTCAATGATCTACTGTCAGAGTTGGAAGGAGATGAGATAGTTTGGTTACTCTTTTGTCCATTGAACTGAAGGCTTTCTGTACATTAGCGTTTGCTTACTTTCCATTGTTATTGTGATTTCAAGCTTTGATGCAAGCAACTGTTTTGATGTGTAGGAAAAGTTTAGGGGCTGGCCTCCATAGAGAGATGTTTGTAAATGAATGCTAACATTACAGCAGAGGGTGGGATTCTAGGACAAACTGATGTCTCTTAAAGTACGTTCTGTTTAAACTCCCTTTGGCTTTTTCTCTGGTTCTGGATAGGTAGTTTGGTTGGCCTGCTTTGCTGTTTTAACAGCTATGACTGAGCTGGGATGGTTCTCTTGGCACTGGTATTTTTCAGGGGTTTACTGTGGGCCTTGATTCCTGGAACCTCTGTCTTTAAAGCAGTCTTCTTTCTAGCTCTCTTGTCTCACAGTGCACATTTATGTTCAGGATTCAGAGAGATTCAGTGTTGCATTTTGTTTATTGCTTCTGTGATTCAAGCTATGGCCACCAGTCAATCCTCAGAACATTAGAAGTACCTGCTTAATAGAGGCAGAATTTTATTGAGTGAATCACTACATTCTATTATTGCTGAGGTAATCACCTTACCTACAACCAATGCCTCCAGAGGGAGGTATGTTCTTTCCAAAATGCTGCCATGGACAATTCATTTTACTTCTGTACAAAGCACCAGAATCTCTCTGACCATATTGTACTACAGCTTGTCATGTTTTCAAAGAGTGAAATTTATGTGCCATGAAGTATTCCATTGCCAAAATTAATAGGTAAATGAACAAAGTGAAACAGGCCATTAGACCCACTGTAATATGCTGGATTGTGGCACAAAAACAGAAACTAATGGGTAAATATAATCATATTATAGTGACAAGAGCTATCTATGTGTAGTACCCAACTATGGTTACACAATTGAAGGCAGTCAACCATTATGAAATATGATTTAGTAGACAGACCAATTGCAGTTAGTCTTGCTTAGAACAATACTATCCTTGGTCAGTGTGTTTTAGCTGATGGAAAATGATAAATGGCAGGTATTTCTTTCCTAGCCTTCCAGAATTTCATTTCAATTTTGCTTTGATAATTTTCATAATCCTTTACTTTTTTATATTATCCTGGACCACAGTACTTCGATTTTTGTACTTGCAAAAATGTTCCTGAGGCACAAACAGGTTGTTCCTGAATATTCATGCAAATAAGAATTTAGCCAAAGGTCTTCAGTGTAAATGTTCGCTCTACCACCCTGAAATCTTTCTGATGCCCTTTTTTATTTCTGCTTTAAAATAATGCTTCATGATTTTAAGTGAATACTCAACATCTAATCAAGATAAGCAATTCATAAGCTGAACTATGTTTATATAATAAGATTAAAAAGCTCTGAATAGCTAACATAATTAGAGCTTCTTTTAATGGACAGCTTGAGAGAAGCTGCAGTATTGAATAATTCAGCTGAAAGGATACAAAAGTATGCAGCTTTATTTCCATTGGATTTATTATACTGATTTAGGCCAATAAGATGGTGAGTTAACTCCTTATTTATTGCATCTTTCATGAAATTTCACGTTAGTATAAAATAAATGAAAAACTGCAAAAACACTAAAATTCAGATTCGTGAAGTAGAGAAATAAACATGTCAATCCAGAGCTTGTTAATGCAAATTGACAGTCAAAAACTGAACACTGACAGATTGAAAAAGCCAATACTTTGTTCTTGTATGAGAATAGATAGGTGTATCTTGCACAATTTAGATAGAGCACCCCTAAGTCTGTTTATTAGAGTGTTCCAGTGTAAAAACACCTTTTCAGGCTATCTCTGATAGCCAGGAAAGAGAATGATGTTTTTTCAAATCATGCCACACAAGAATTTACCATTCACAAAAATAGATTTAATGCTGCTTTATTCTGCTGAAGTATTTCCAAGTATTTTAAATGCAGGAGACAGTTGAGTTGCGCTCTGTAGATATGTGAAAATGATCATTTGCTTCAAATTATTTTCACTGATGAACAACTTTTGAAGAAATATATAGTCATAGTAATGTGTTGCAGGTTCAAGGAGAAGTCTAAAATGGTGTATAACTAGCGTGTGCTAGAGCCAGCATTGCTCATTGCATCTTCAGTGGCAGACCACCCATGGGTTTTTCTATACAGCAAAATAAAACTCTGCAGAAATACCTGAGCTAATATAGAGGGAAGCTAAACATGTGTTTTAGCATACTTTTCATACCTGTTTTCACTGAACAGTACATTAATTTGTATTGCTAATGCCACATGGTACGTTACTTGGATCCAAATTTTTTTACACTGGATTTTATTGAATGGACACATTTTTCTTAGAAACACAGAATGATTTGGGTTGGAAGAGACCTCTATAGGTCATCTAGTCCAATTCCTGTGCAATGAACAGGGACACCTACAGCTCAGTCAGGTTGCTCAGGACCTGGTCCACCTGACCATGAATGTCTCCAAGAATCTTACAGCGTCACAGAATGGCCTGGGTTGGAAGGGACCTCAAGGACCATGAATCTCCAACCTCCCCCGCCACAGGCAGAGCCACCAACCTCCACTTTTAATACTAGACCAGGCTGCCCAGGGCCCCATCCAACCTGGCCTTGGACACCTCCAAGGACAAGGCATCCACCACCTCTCTGGGAAACCTGTTCCAGTGCCTCACTACCCTTATTGTAAAAAAAACTTTTTCCTTATATCCAATCTAAATCTCCCTCTTTTAATTTGAAACCACTT
Organism: Pavo muticus; assembly: GCA_016647715.1. Classification (NCBI taxonomy): domain Eukaryota; kingdom Metazoa; phylum Chordata; class Aves; order Galliformes; family Phasianidae; genus Pavo; species Pavo muticus. The sequence continues at coordinate 3,467,067 of JACDJE010000005.1, forward strand.
CCCCATCCTTTCACAACAGACCTGCTATGAGTCTGTCCCCTTCTTTCTTACAACCCCCCTTTTAGATACTGAAAGGCCGCTCTCAGGGCTCCCTTGAGCCTTCTCCAGGCTGAACAGCCTCAGCTCTCTCAGCCTGTCCTCATAGGAGAGGTGTTCCATTCCTTTGATCATTTATATGGCCCTTCTCTGGATGCACTCCAACAGGTCCGTATCTCTCCTATGCTGAAGACACCACATCTGGACACAGTGCTCCAGATGAGATCTCACCAGCGCAGAGCTGAGGGGCAGGATCACATCCATGATCTCCTGGCCACGCTGCTTTTGATGCAGTCCAGGATACAAGTGGCTTTCTGGGCTGAGAGGGCACAATTCTGGTTCATGTCCAACTTGCCATCCACCAGTACTTCCAAGTCCTTCTTGAGTCAATCCTTTCATCCTCAGCTTGAATTGATAGTGGAGATTGACAGGTCCCAGTTGCAAGACCTTGCTGATTTGCTGAACCTCATGAGATTCTCCTCGGCCCACTGCTCGGCCTGTCTAGATCTCTCTGGATGGTATCCCATCCCTCAGACACGTTGTCTGCACCACACAGCTTGGTGTCATCCATAAACTTGCTGAGGGTGCGCATGATCTTACAGTCTGTGCCATTGATGAAGGAAAAGCAGTTGCCAGTGAAGACTGAGGCAAAAAGTTGTTGAATACTTTTTATTGTTTTTATTCTCAAAAATAAAGGACAGCCAACAGAACTTGCAAGTACAGATGTAGATCTTGAAATTTTAGTCCTCAAAGTCCTGCTTACATTTATCAAATAACTACTGTTGTAGCACACAGCTTAATGTGAGACATTGCTATGATGAGTGAAACTTATGACAAAACAATAAAAGCTTGAATGCTCTAAATGCAGAATTAGGTGACTAGTTGAGTGATAATATATTGCCTAACCTAATGAGAAGACATTACCTTTAAATAATGGACCACATCATAGATTTAATTATCCCAAGGCAAGGTAGTAGGTGCTTCATGCAGACAAGGTCAATTACCTTATCCAGAAGAGCCTGTTTGAAGTGTATTATGAATAATTCACAGACTTAGAAATTAGCTTTGAAAAAATGTCCCAACTATAATGTGGTGAAAGCATTCAATTTCTTTCTTAATGTATTTAAGATAACACCCAAAGGACAATTATGGCTGCTTAACCATAAGACTACTCAAGTGACAAGAAATGACAATTGTATGGTCAAATTCATGTTCATGCATTTTGCAGAGCGAAACATTGTCATCATAGCATATTCATATGAGGTCACAAAAAGCTGATTTCAAACATCATCTTGGTAGTTTTAAATGCCAAATGAAATTTCATCCAATATGTATACCCTTATTAATCTTTCTCAGTAGAGAAAATCAGTTGTTGCTGTACTAGCTTTGGCTAATAAGGGTTTTTAGTTCTTTGGCTTTCTGTTCTTAAAACAAAGGTCCACAAAGATTGACTAACTTTTATGATTTTGTATTGTCTGCCAAACCTGAAAGTGGAACCAGAACATTTCATTTTCCATCTTTAATCAGAAGACCAATCTTCTGCTGTGAGAGCTAAATCATGCCGTTTCAAGGAAAGTATTGTTGCAGTCTAGGACTATTTAGCATTAGAGTTAAAATGATGACACTAGCTATGGTAACACAATGCATACTCACTTGACATATGGTGACCTTACGTGTGAATTAGAAATGCAATAAACCTGAAAGTCTGGGGAATAACATGCTCTCTCAGCATATTTTGATTCCACAGGCAAAACAATAACCTTAGCTTTCTCTCTTTGACTTTGCAATAAGTGATAATGGCCAGGGGAATTCCCTTGGGGGCTGCAGTTTTCTAAGATGCCTGGCAAGAAGATGGCTAATTCGTCAGGTACCTCAGTTTAAGTGTCTAAATGTAATCATGACATTTCATGGCCTTTGAGTTTACCTGTTTTATTTGCTTGAAAGGGAAAGTTCAGCAGAATTTTAGAGGGTGCTATAGAACTGTGTATCTAATGAGGCGTACAGCCGGCCTAATCCTGTTTCCATTCAAGTCAATGTCAAGAATCCCATTTAGTTCAGCAGGCACCGGCCCAGGATCCCTAGCACTTTCAAAAATTAATAAGCTACTAAAATAAGTGATGAAGTTGGAAACAGCCAAAAAGAGACAGGAAAGAAAATTTCCATTAAAGCAACAATAGTGGAAAATAGAAAGCATGGGAGCTGTGATTTTTGGTATATTCACTTATCTATCCTCTATTTTGGACCCATTCTCCAAAAAAATATTAAAAAAAAAATTGCCTTCTCTCATCCTTCACACTGTCACTGGCCTCCACCCCAGTGGTTTCTGATAAGACATGAAGACTTGATAAAGACCAGCCTGAGCCTAAAAGACTTGCTATTTGATGTACTTATCCACATGCATGAATGTGAACAGATGTTTACATGGTAGTGTTAAGTAGACCAGCTGTTTGGGAGTCATTTATGTATTTTATTTAGAAGTAAAGCTGTATGGTTAAATGCTTAAAAACCCTTAGACACAATGAAGAGGAGAAAATAAACCCAATTTCAGACAAATGAATCTCATCCTGTGTTTGGGGGTTGTTACATTTACACACATCAGCTTTCTATATATCTGAATTTACAGTGGGATAGAGCTGTATCTTACCTGAATCTCAGGGCCATCTACTTTTTGTCTTGAACAGTTGCACGTGAGTGGAAGAAAACAAACAGCACAGAGAGAAATGCTCTGAGGGGGGAAAAAATCACACTTATCACTTCTCATTACAAGAGGTTGTATATCGCTGATTATTTTTGCAGTCTGTCTAATAATAAGACATACATCAGGGCAATGTTTGTCTTTGTATTTGTTTTGCTTTCCAGATTTGAGAATAATCTTTAGGACTGTGTTATAGCCATAAACATGTAACTTATATTTCTTAATTCCTTAGTGTCAAATGAATTGGAGAGCCTTCTTATGTGGAGGCACACATAGGTATAGAGAGAAGAATTTGGAGAGAGAAACTCTTGCATGTTTTTAAAAGTACTACTTTTTAAAAGTAGTTTTCCCTTCGCAGACTCCTTCTATGTTCAGTGTGGGACTAGCTGTAAAATCTGAAACTTCTCTATGATTTTGGTACTACTGGTTTGTACTCATTTTGAGTAAGGTACATTCAGTTAAGGAGACCTACTGTTGGAAGGAAAAATGATGGTGTATGTGGTGATCTTGTGGGATTCTATTTCAGTTGCGATCCAGCCCTCAAGATTTAGCTTTAATCAGCAGCAATTAAGGGCCTATGGTAGAAGGATACCTTGTGTGTAAAGGTCTTGATTCTTATTTCATTAAGCTTGTAGGTTGGCTGAATGGTTCTGATGATGGTTCTCTCAGCACTACATAGAAAGGACACCTAGAGATAACCATCTTAGTTGTGGTGAAAATGAGAGGAAATCAACTTGAAAATAATTACTGTGGTAAATCAGGACCGTAAACCTGTGGAGTGTATATTTCATGAGAAAAAAAGACAACATGAAAAAAATATTTGATACACTTACTGCAACCTATAGTGCTGTGGCAGCTAGAGTCCTCTAAGTTGAGGGCTCTGCTCCAGTAGTGCCAAGAAATTAATAAATGAGGCCAGGTCATCTTCAGCTGTATTGGGGTAAGATGCCTGGGTCTTTCACAGAGAGCAGGGAGTGTGGTGTCTGGAAACTTTCAAGCTTTGTGGCTTGCTTCATGGTTATTTTTGTTTTGTAACCTCTGCCCATTCCAGTATTTGCTACAGTGGTGAAGCTACAGCCAAGTTCTTCCTTCTGCTTCAGGAGCAGAAAATTGCCTCTTGAGCTGAATAATATTCCATGTTAGTGAAAGTAGAGTTACAGAGTAGTTCATACTCTATCCAGTGCAGGAATATAAACACACACTCGTATATATATTCTTCAGTTTGCTGCAGTTGTACAGAGAGAGATACAGGAACCTGAGAGCAATTAAATAGCAAAAACTAAGTAGAAGATCTATTTTAATGATGTAAACTCATTCTAACAGGGTGAAGGAAAAAAGAGCTGCAAATTGATTAAGCTGCTCCACAGAGAAGACAGATTGTTGTCATTCTGACCTTTGAAGCTGTTCAGGATCTAACAATAGGAGCATCTTCTGAGTACAGCATTCTATGATTTTTTTCATTTGTATTCTCTTGTTTTTCTCCTTACATGCTGGCTTGGAGCCAGTTCATTTCATGGTCTTGCCTATACATATGTTCTGCTACAGACGCATTTTTCCAAAGTGCCCAATTTCACTGCACTCCAGCCTACCTTAGGATGATAAATGATGCCCCTACTGCTCTGACCAGCAGAAGTGTAATTGCAGGCTGAGAAGGGGACGGCTGAACCAATGCCGTGCTATAGTTGGAGTATATCCTTAAGTTGAAACTGACTGCATTTGTTTATTGTAGTTGAATTTCCAGCTCCTCCTCTTAAGGCATTAACTACTGACATTAATTGTAACATTGAGGAAAGCAGAATTGCTTAGCAGTTGAAAGCAGTGTCAAATCAACGGTTATTTATTTACCATTTCTCTGTAATGTAACATATCAGACTGTAAAGAAGTTTAATGAGTTGCAGTAGTACTTCTGGCCTCTCAGAGATACTGGGAAGCTGTATGAGTGGTTTTGATAAAGTGCTTATGGCTGGGCATTCTCCACTATGGTGCTGGGCATCCAGATGAATGCAGTTAGGATCATAGAATGTACAGCTGAGTGTTGTCTTTTGCTGGCTAATGTGTTTTGGGAGCACAACGTAAACACAAAGTAAAGTTCATCTGGCTCTCTGAGAGTTCAGAAGAGTAGGAGAAGAGGGGCTGAAAGTGGTTTTCACTCTGCTTATTGGCCCATAATTAGTATAAGACTTGGAATTATGCCTGGAATATTCTCTAAACACTGGGTGTTAGTCTCTTCTCTGTCTCTCTTTTTTTTTTTTTAACATTGTTCATCTTCTAGAGTACAGCATGTTTTGTGTTCTTATTTTTTAAACAGTCTAGTATAAAACTAAACACATAGCTATGTGGTTTTTATTTTTGGCTCTAACCATTATATAAAGCTGTACAGAGAACAACACCAGATTTCTCCTATCAAATATGCACATTTGCCCAGTTAATGTTACAGGTAACTTCAGTTGTTCACATCTAGTTTTCCAAATGGCTCTTTCCAAAACAGAAGCACTACATCACTAATGACTCTGATCGCTATTGTCAGTTTTGAGAAAATCCCCTCATTTATTCAAGTAGGGATTTCAGCTTCAAAGTGATTAATAATATTTTATTACCTCTTCTAATTCATGTTCTAATATGAACATTTTTAAAATTTTCATTCCTGTTCAAAATTTTAGCATATTTACTGATGATGATTTGTGATTTCTTAAAGATCAATCTAAGTAGTGAAAGTCAGTACTTATTATCAATCACATAGAGGAACCAGTTTGTGGTTACACTTCAAATATACGCTCTATGGAAATGACATTGTCTCAATCACTTTCTGATCAGATTCACTCTGTGTAAATGTTATTCTCTAACTGTCTGGCATGCTGGGAACTGAAAGACAAGTTGTGTTCTTGTGGTTTTGTGAATCAATATTGCTAATAACTATTCTCTTTTCTCAGATCTTGTTTTTATTATTCCTATAGGCTTTCATCACAAGTTTGATGACAGCAGAATTAACCAGTCTTTTTCAGAGAGCTGTCAAACCAAGAGAATGTATTTCAGTCACTAGTAGCTGTGCTAGTGCAGTGTTAGCAGGAGAGAAAAAAAAATAGGGGGAAAAAAAAGTAATAAGGATACTTTTTTTGTTAATGCATATCCAGGAAGAAGTTCTGTTGAGTAAGGTAATTCCATTTTTACTCAGCTACTTTTCAAAATAAAGGGATGGAGGAGAACTATTATTAGTGTATGTAATTTCTCCCAAAGGGCTAAGCAAGGATTGCACTCCACAACGTGTTTTCCTGTAACTTACCCAGTTCCTTATTAGATGGCCCAAATGTCCCCATTTTATCTATTTTCATCTTCTAATCTATCAAATTGCATTTTGCTGTGGGCATGATCCAACAAACTTCCACAAATACCTGCAACTATTGGATTAAGCCTTGTATTATTTCCACTCAACCTTACTCCAGTTGACTTGTGTCTATAAACATTGGAGAAGTACCAGGTTGTAGACCTGGATTTTTTAAACCTGGATTTCTCGACAAAGAGCTCAGGCAGGCAGACAGATGAGAGTACATGGGGCTGGGAGCTCTGCAAATTTGGGGACTTTGCTGTACAGATTCACTGTTGCAGCACATTGAGTGGATGAGGTGTAAAGTGCTGCAGGTAAGGTCTCTCTGTTACTCTCCATCTGTGCCCCATCCCAAGCGCTTGAGCTCTCACTATGGCTCTCTCAGGAGCAAATGGATCAAATACATAATTACTTTCCCCTATCTACCACCTTCAAAAATGGATTATTCATGCCTTTTTTTCAGTCTCTCAGTACCTATGGATCTTTGTTTTTTTTTCTCCCCAGTGACAGCCAGAGTTTGTCTAATGAATTCTTACAGTCTGAATCTGTTTCAGAACAGCTTGAAGCAGTCACTAAAATAGATGCTTACAAGAGGTCCCATCCAGTTTCAACCAGTCTGTGCTTCTGTGAACAGGTTCATCCCTTAGTGAGCGCAAGTCAGCACAAGTACCCTGGTTTCCCTGGAACCAGATCCACTTGTAACAGTTGCTGCATCTGGCCAGTTTTATCCCCAGAAAGTCATAGTGAATGGATGAGCTGTGGAGTGTTTCTTCCTGGCAGTCTTGCCAGGGGCAGTTGCTTGTAATATAATTTTTCCAGTGCTGTAAATGTTGTTGCTTTAACATTCCCATGAATAACAGGTGCACGCTAAGTTTTCTCTTGATGAAATGATTGGCATACAGTTTGTTGCCTTCGTAGTCTTCGATGCTTCTGCTGTTGACCCCTATCCACTCTGAGGTATTTCTAGTCTCTGAAATTGCTTTGTCTATGAAAACTTCAATAGCATTTCCCCATTGCAGGAGATGGCCTTCCAGTGGAAATGGGCAAGTTGGTACTGGTGAAAGGATGAGGCTGAGGAACAGAATGAGCAATTAAATGGCAACATAAACAGGCATCATCTTATTTCCGTTGTTTTTGCTGGTTTTTAAACTCCAGACTTTTTCTGAGCTGGACCTGCTTCTCAGGCCCAGGCAGGGTCATGCTGGACACATTGTGGCTTACCCATCACCATTATTCACCTGCAGTTGAATCCAGGCTACTGATACAGATCTGGTCCCAACACAGAGGAAGGATGTGCAATGATGCTGTGGGCCTATCTGTTAAGGCAGTGCAGAGTTTGTTTATTTGAATTTACTTGCCAGTAATAGTCTAAACAGAGAAAATGAGAATGGGAAAGAAAACTTGAATGAGGGAGAGAAGAGATTCGAAAGCATGATGGACAGATTTGAAGTGAAGTTGAGCTGAAACGTGGGAGATGAAAGGAATGAGGTAGAATGCTTTGTTTCAACAGGATAGGATATCCAGTCCATCATCAGCAAAAGCAAAACTCCTGAAGGTTCAAAGCTGAAGTTTTCTCTTTTCCAAATATCCTAAAAGCTGCAATTTTCTCTGTGTTTTTGGTTTTAGATTGCTTTTGTTGTTGTTGGGTTTTCTTCCTCACCTGCATGCCTTAAGCTGTTCACATAGTTTCTCTTTCTGGCTCGAGTCCCACTTGGCATCTTTCAAGAGACTTGTCACTTGGCCAGAAATTTATTGAGAAAACAATCCAGCCTGAGCTGGCAGAGTGCTCATAATATTTTCAGTCATCTTTGGCCTTCTGCAAAAATGACATGTACTAGGCATAAAATTTTATTCTGGATGTAGATTCAATCTTCCTCATCATGTAAAACTCTTGGAGTCTCAAATCCCTATCTGCTCTCAAATCTGTGTCTCCAAGGGTTGATGCTAATTTTGCTTTACTGAAGTACTGTAAATGTGGTATGGAGTAACTGTCATTGCGACTCAGCAGTCCTAATCATTAGCCTCCTGTTAAATTTAGGAAAAGCAAAAGTCCATGTTTATTTACATTCTTTTTGCCTATTCTCATCTGTAAAAATATCTTAACAATTTCAGGAAGAGCACTGTGATAACAGCTGCTCCAAAGGGAGAAGACAAATGCTACTATCTGGGTTTTTTTTGTTGTTTGTTTGTTTGTTTTCTTTAAGCAATTACTTCAGTCTGAGACTGTATAACAGCAGTATACCTTGGCAACAAAGCCTGAATAATGAGAGTCAGCAAAGTACTGCCTTTTTTCTTTTCATTCTAACCACACTTTAAAAAAAAATAAATAAATAAATTAGGGACAGATTTTTTTACTTAGTAACATTTCCCTGGGGAGTAGGTCCACTGGCATTAGCAGAACTGCTTCAGTTTACAGTAGCTGCTCTGAATAAGGACTGCAGGATCTGTCCAAAAATTGAAGTCAAATTCAGTGGAAATCTTAATGACATTGGCTAGCAGCACTGCTATTTGGTACAGAATGGCATCTGTCCTGCTGCTGTGTTTTGATCTCCTATGGCTTCCAACACAGTTGCATTTATCATCTCTGAAAATCAAGGTAGTAGTATTTGGGTGTCTGTTTAAGGAAGGAAAAAGGACAATAAAACCTAATTGTACAGTTGGCATGGGGAACTTGTGGGTAAAATGGAGTGAGTATTAATTGGATATTATAGATCAATTGAAAAGAGAGGAAGCAAGCATAAAACAAGCATGTGTCATATAACAGCATCATAGTATGGTACAAAACCAATTGGACAATCTGGTGGCTCAGTGAATAATGTTCAAAGGAATCATCTAATTGGGGGATTTTTTTTTCCATGTTTCATATTAAATACATTATTATTTTCCAAGACCTTGAGTTAAAAATAGGGTTTTTGTTGTGATATTCAGAAAACTCAGTCACCTCAGAGAAAGATGCTCCTTTCTACCTTCTGCAGCAAAGCCACAAGACTCTCACAAGGGTCTATAAAACCAAAGAGCAGCTCTTTTCACCATTAATTCCCAGCACCTGCTTCAAGAAGAGACAGAATGCCCTAGTAAATGCAGCACAACCCAAGTTCCTATCGCTGTGTATTAGAAGCATATTCTCCCGAAGTTGTGAACTGTTGTTCAAACCAATGCAGATTGAGTCATTAGTACTATAGACTTCTTTGTTGAGCAGACAGCTGGTACAAATTTTTACTTTGCATTATTCATTCAATGTAGAATAATTCTCCAGTTTATCCAAAATTTTGACCAAAACTATTGTAAAAATTTCTTTTATCTGTTCTTTTTCCTGCTAAAAAGGCCAAAGGGGCTGAGTTAGACTGCAGTTTAGGCTAGGGAAACGTTGAAATGGAAACAAATCAGAAGCATGGTAAGATCTTAGAAAAGACATCTTTGGAATTTTTCCTTGTTCTCACTCTCTTACTCCTTTCTCCTCTTGTTTTTTTTTCAAGAGGGTTTTAAGAGTGGATCAGCTGGGTGCATAACTTGGCCTCTAAATTGGCCTTTGGATTCAGTTATTCAGGTTGGCATTGCAGTGTGTATGAGTATATGTCTACTACCTAATTGATTCATGTGACATACAAGATGCTGGGTGAAAATTTGATGCTGTTGAACTGGTTGATGCACACAGATATTTTATGTTCTTGACTGCTAGCAGCCAGTTGGCTTCAATTGCTTTAATCTATTCTACAATCAGTATTTTCCCAGTTTTCACTGTCTGTTGATGTTTTCCACTTAAGAGAAAACAGCATAGATGTAACTTAGCCTGCTTTTTTATTGGTAGGATATGTAAACATCAGATTTAATTCAGTTCTCTGCTTAACTCAGTTTGACTTCAGAGAGAAAATTTAACATAAGGCTGCCAAAAGAATGTTGTTTCAGTACAGTATGGTTGGTTTCAGTAGTTCAAATACATACAAATAAATTGGATTTCTGTGGTAGGGGAAAGACCTTAAACTGACTTGTTTTAATATCTTGGATAACCCCAGAAGCCTTGCCTGTGTTAGGATATGCAATTATTGGAGACGGAGTTTCAGTTTGTATAGCGCAGGATTTTAACGTGGAATATACTTTATCTTGTTATATTTCTATCATTAGATTTTTGTTTGTAGCAATAACAAGAGCCACCTGGCAAATGATGCTGACATATCTTGAAAAACATTCAAAATATAATACTGTTAAAAAAACGTGGCTTATTTTAACTCATGTTTTATAAGCATAAGAGTCAATGTCAAGACTTTCTGCCTATTTATAAGTAAATTGTCTCCATAGAAGTTGCTGGGGATCTATATGCACTGAAATTTAATGCAAAATGCTGTTGCAATATGCTGCTTTCCCCATCCTCCAGCATCTGAGTGTCTATATAAAAAAATTTTTGAAATAACTTCCGCCATTTAAATATGAACAAGCCTAAAACCTTTAAAGTAACTCCTATTTCTAGCAATATCAATGCATAATACAAAATAAATAAATTAAAAAGGGAGACATGTCAGTACAATGGAGATTTAAAAAAATGGACATTTTCTAGTAAGTTTGTAGAGGGACACCTAATCCCAGTATGTGCTCAGGCACTCTTATGACTAGAAGAGCCAAATACACAATGCAAATGAATTTCATCTCAAGACCAGTCTCCTTCTAAGGATCATTAGAGACAACCTACCTGTGTCTCACTGCTATTGTCCTCATAGACCTCAGCCTCTGTGCTCATGACCTGTATTGTCTGTTCCAGTTTTGGTTCTGGTGAAATACATTTTGTAGAACTAACAGTGATCTGTGTAGTTAAGCACATTGATAGAGAAGATACTGGCAATCTGCTGAAGAACTGGCATCCAAAAGGAGCTTACTTTCTGTGCCTTTCGGGATGGAGGAAAATCGAGTTTTTGTCTGTGCGCTTCAGTATGCCAGGGTCTGTATATACATACCAAGGTTTCCACTCTTACTTGGGCATCTGGATGCTTAGTGTGCTTAGTAGCTGTTGAATAAATCAATAGACACAGAGAGCAAGACTGTAGAGACAGGTAGAAAAAAGCATCAAGATGGTCAACTGAAGATAAGACCTCTTACTCTTTCCTTTCAAAAAACATAAGCCGACTTTTCAAGTGAGCAGATTGAGAGATATGGGGAGAAATAACTTGTAAGAAACTATTCTCTAGTTCTTTTACTGATTAATTCAGTCACTTGAGGCTTGTTTGCTTTGCCTGGTTTGGGATTGTTCCACACATTTTTTCCTTCAGTACCATAGTATGAAGTTCAAAGACAATCTTAAAAAATTACTATAACTGATTTTTCTTCATCTCTAAATAGCCAAAAATGCATAGGAAATTGTACTTTTATTTATTCCATAGTGATTTTACTTTATTGTTTATTTGTTTTGGTTTGGTTTTACTAAATAGTATGTTATTTGGTACAATTTAAGCAAATAATGAAAAATTAATAACATTTGTTTCAAGTAGATTTTTTATCTGAGATATTTTAGGTGGAATTGTACTGACTTATGCAACCATTATTAGTTTCCGGGACCGTTTTAACAACCCTTGATTAACATCATTGGCCTAAGTCAGAGGCTTCATCACAGAAATAAAAGTGATTTATTTAGAGGTGGAGAAGAATTGATAATGCTTTGGGAAAAAAAAAAATAGAAGATCATGCCAAAATGATAGAATGGAAGGCGTTGTAACAAATTTACAGACTTAGAACCTTAGTGAACATCTATTGACCAAGCCCAGTCTCAATGCCAGGCACCCTCCAGTATAGAATGATGCAAAATTTCTAGGAAGAATTTAAGGATAGATTGATTGGTGTTGTTAGTGAAATATTACGTTGCTTCAGCATCACAAGTATATAGCATACAGTATGTTTCAGTAATCCCTAAACACTTCATATATTGCTTTGAATCTCACAGATTTAAGAGCTTTGCTTGAATAGCTCTGTAATTTCTCATGTGTTACAATATAAACATATGGAAAAGAGTTTTGAAGAATCTGGGCATAATTTTCCTTAATACTACAATTGATCTCAAAGGGACCAGTTAGAGAAAAAGAATTTTCTCATCTTGTCTGAAGGGCGACAGAATTGTGTCTAATAAATAGAATTTTTGAAAAGATTTTGGTTTGGTCTGTTCCCTTGAAAAACTAAGATAGTTCCTGATAGTGTTGAATTCCATGTTTTTTTAGCACTATATTTAATTTAGTTTTAAATGACTTAGACTGTAGTACTTCTACCACTTCCTGCTCCATATCATAAATCTGTATGTGTTTGCTTGGTATGGGTCAATAAAACATAACAGAAACTGAAAGATTTTAGAAAACTGTTCATTCTTAATTACCACGATTGATTGCTTATTTTACTGTTATGCAAAGGCATATAATGATTTCTGCAAAAAGAATCTAAGAAACAGGTTGAATTTGATTAATGAGTACTATTATTTGCTTATAGCCTGAAGGGCTTATCTTTAAGTATTTTTTTCCAAAACAGGCACTTTTGAAATTAAATTAAGCACTTCTGTATAAAGGCCTATTTCAACAGCTAGACAAATCATTCTCTCATTCAGTCAAGGTTACTATTCCAAGCTTTATCAAGTAATTTCCCAGTAATATAGTAAACTCCTGTTTCACTGACCACAACAATCAACTTATTCAACAACATCAGCTGAAGAGAAAAGAATAAAAACATTATTTGTGTTGACAGTAATACGAAACAGAAAATGATTGTGCACATTTTTGTAAGGTGAATCCTTAAATGTTCTAGAATTACGGTTTTGTAATGAGTATCACGGGGTATTGGTCAAAATCCTCAAGTTTAAATTGTTTGTGTCGTGAGAATGGAGTTAATTCCTATTTTTACTTTCCTTTTTTCATGAGTTTACAGTTCAGCAGTCTAAGCTTGGAAGGAAAACAAATATGAATTAATTTTACTATGTGATTCTAAAACTTATTTTAATTAGTCCCCTACAATCTACAGTTAACCTTGATTGCATTTCATATTTTACACTTTCTTGCTTTGTATAATGAGGAGTGCTGCCTACTAATAATGTTAGTAGAGCAGAAGAACATACTGACACATTTTTCTACATTAGCTTTGCAGTTTATTTTTAGAAGCGCCTCTGATAGGAAAGTATTGATATGTCAGTTTTGCTAAATTTTACTATCTACTACATGTAACTCATTACATTTCTTGATTTAAGGATTAAGAAGTCAATGAAAAAGTTATCTGAGCTGGAAGACAAAGTCAATTTTAGAAAAATGTTAATCTGAGGATTTCATTGTATCTGAATCTGCTTGATATATCTTATTAATATTGGATGTTTGATGTATAAGATTAACAATTTAAACAAAAACTATCTTGGTTTATATAAATACATAGATCTTAGAGCTCCTGTAGATAGAAAATAACTTCATAGAGATAATTCATAAGTAGGGAAATCTTTTTCCACACTTATCTCCTACCTGAGTCCTTAATCCAGAATGTTTGAATGTCTTATAGAGCTTAGCGTTAGCAAATTTCACCCTTGGAGAGCATATTAAAATCCCAAGTCCTGCTCCCCTAGAAACTGATAAAATTTTTGTTCTAGTTTCAAGAGGAGCTGAATTAAGCTCATAGCAATAGCTGAGATTTTGTGTTATTTCAAAAGATTTTTGTACCTTGTAAACAATTGTAACATAAAAATCCCAATTTAAGAGCTGGAATTTACTTCACGACCGGTCAGTTTTGCAAGAGGTCTTTGGTCAATACTGGGTGGTTCAAGACAGTTGTGTAGTGTGAGTCATGTTAGACTTGCTTTCAGACTCCTTCAGTGATGAGGTCTCTGCTCATCATGCAAACTCTCTGGATAGAGCTGATTGCAGACAGTGATGTTGGGATTGCATGTCAAAAATCTTTACAGCTGAAATGCACCAAAATTCTCAGGGCTGATTGGCAAGTGAGCCCTGTGAGGAAAATGCCTATTCCTCAAACCAAACGGTATTACCATAAAGCTACTGTTTTCCCAACATGTATCCATTAAAATAGAATTTGGGCAAAATTTATGGTTTGTTATTTCTAAAGTTTGCATCTTTTCTTTCAGTATTATTTAACATGTCCACTTCCATTCTCTTTCTCATTCTCAAGAGAATCCAATTTGCTTATCAAATTCTTTCTTTCTCTTTTTCTCTTTTTTTCCTCCTTCGGTACCTTTCATCCAGATGGAATACCATTTGCTTGGTGGGTTGGACGTGCCAATGAAAAGCATCTTTACTGGGGAGGATCACTTCCGGGCATTCAGCAGTGTGCATGTGGACTGGAAGAAAGTTGTCTGGATATGAGATATTTTTGCAACTGTGACGCAGATAGAGAAGAATGGTAATAATTTTCACGTGTGTGGTGTAGTGTCTGTGTGACAGCTGGGGGTAGGAAGCAGGGCAAGAGGGATTAAATCTTCTGCTAATTTATGTCTGGGGAAACCTGAATGGTTTGACTGTAATCAAATGAGAAGGAAAGTCAAACTACAAGTTGGATTTCTTACTTCAGTTTAATTTTCTTTTTTGAACCAAAAACATGATATTCAGTTAAAGAAGGTTGCTGGGATAGGTTGTCCCCAAAAACATTTGTTGCTAAATGTCAGTTCCAGGGTTTTTGTTTCTTTGAAAGTTTCCAGTGATTCAGTCTCAGCACCGCATGAATAAAAGCTGTAGAAGGTTGGTGCATGGTTATATATGACAGCAGAAGTTTCAGGCATAGACTGCAAAATTCAGGTATGGACAGTCAAAGAACAAGAAATCTGTACTATCAAAAGGGCTTATATTTTTTCTATAGAACAGCATATCTGTATATTCCTTAATTTTCTCTTACGTTGAGTTCTAAGATTTTAAAGTCAATGGAAAGACTTCCTTTGGTTTCTGTAGGTTGTGCTTCAGTCTCCACACGAAATTTTAGACTTATGGCATCAACACTCAAAGCCTTTCTCAGGTTTAGAGCTTTCTTGTGCCCAGATGTTTCAAACCAACAAACAAAAAAGTCAGAAATGACTTGTCATTTTAAGTGTTAGATTTTTTTGGTTACTCACTGTGTGGCATTTGCAATAAGGCCTCGTTTCCAGACAATGTGCTTATTCATCTGGATGTTTTATATCCCCAGAGTCACTATTCAGTTTCAAAAATCATAGTTGTAGGGATTTCTCTAGAAACTCTTTATGTAAATGTTGGTTTATGAATATGATTTGTATCAGTTTGTTTAGATAGGCTTCACTGTGCATGTTGATCTATCTTTTCTTTAATCTTTGGTTACAGAAAACACTTCGGTGAGGTTTGTACATGAGCATCAAAAGCAGCTGATTTTTCTGGTTCTTGGCTGTGTCATCCACATTTTGCTTTATTTGGTGAGCTACTGCTCTAGACTGTGGTGTGGTGGCAATCTGAGGTTACAGTGCACCACAAGATCATAGTAGACAATGCTATGTGAATGCTAGATGCAGTTTTATAGCATTTCTCCTAAGAAATGAAGCCTAAACAAGTTAGGATGTATTTGTCTCCATTCCCCCACAATGATTTTGAACAGGCAAACTCATTTCAAACGTATTTAACAGAGGAGCAGAAATCTCCAAAGTATTAGAAATTACATATTCTATGAAAATGTATGCAGGTTGAGGGGGAAAAGACAATTAAAATCCACAAGAAAGAAGTTTAGGAAGAATAAGCCTATACTTAGATACTTATATTAGATTTTGGAAAACCCTCATGAGAGAGGGATGTTGCATGTCATGCTTCATTAGATTGATTGCTCACAGAGTTGCCCGTTTCTCCTAATTTCTTGATGATAGCAGGACACATGTAGATATTTCCTTAGCTAAACTACCTACTGTTTGTTTGGGGGTACAGCTGTGTTTTCTTGGGTTTCTTTTTTTTTCTTTTTTAAATCTGTTAGAAGTCTAGTCATCTGTTGGGTGGTATTCTAAGTTGTAGGTTGCCTGTTTAAAACCTAAAAAAATCCCAAGATCTTTACAGAAAGTTTCTAAACATAAGAAGTGTCATGCCTTTTGAAGATTACTTTTCTGTTTCTCTGCTTGAACACTGACCCCCTGATACATAATAAGCATTTGAATCTGAAACCTGCTGAGATCTGAACTGTGACTTTAACCTGCTATACATTATCTTGGAAGGAACAAGTAGTAGATGTATTTATTTGCCTTAGCATGAAATAAAATGAGTGCTGCAGAGTGGAAAACCAGAAAATCATTTTAGCTCTTTTTAGATAAATCAGGCTGCTCAGTGTTGCTCAGAGGTAGAAATTCACCAGAATGGCTGAAGCATCCTTCTGAAGCTGAGACAGGCTGAAGACTTTGTTTCCTTAGACTAAGTCTTGGGTGCAGAAGAACTTACAAATTTCTCAGAGCAGCAAAAGAAACAGAAAATGAGAAAACAAATCTGAAAGAAGCCCTGAGCCAGGTGTTTGACAGAACATGATATGCACTTCTAGGCATGCTGACTTTTAAATGATATCTAAGAAGACACCTGAGCCCAGCTGCTAACTCCGGTCTCCTGCTTCATGTTAGTCTCCCTGGAGTTATGCCAGCCAGATGAACAGGAATTTAATTAGTTGCATGATATATGAGGAAGGCTTTTGCATTTTTTTCCTTTTTAATTTAAATAATTTTAGTGAAAAGTATGTTTTTCCATCTAGATCCTCACTTCTTTCCTCACCATGCTTCCAAACTGCAGTATGATGACAGCTAATTTTGTCACTGCAGAACACTAGAGCAACATCATGGTATTTTACTAGAGAATGAGAGACCACCTCTGCTGGGGGAGCGGAAGCACAAACTGGCACCCTGACCCCACGTAAGGGATCTGGAAAGGTGCTAAATGTGACCTGAATGTAGTTTATGTGTACTTTCAAAAAAGAGATTCCTGACTATTGAAAGCTCTTGCTAGTGGATGGGAAAATTCACTGAGATCCAGTGGCTGCAAGATGAAGTAAAAACTAGTCCAAAAATATTTTCTTTCCCTCTTTTCCCCTTCCCAGCGCTGAGAATAGTTACCTGTTGATACAAGTTATGTATAGATGAGATGGATTTGCCACTGCTTCATGTGCTTCCCTTTAAAGTGACTGTCTTCCTAAAAGCTATGGACTATTTCAAAAGTAGGTATGTTCTTGGTGCAGGCATTACTTGGGGAAAGACATTAAACTGATCTAAAGAATAAAGCATTTCTGAAAAGTGTGGAGGGTTGCGCTATCTCTGGTCCGTTTCAGAGATCCTTTAGATCCTTAACTTTCCCACATTGTCTTTCATCTCAAGCAAAATTCTCTTGCTTTGGTAATAAAAGTCTTGAGGCTCACCAAGTCTTTCATTTAAATGGGAGGAATCTCTTTCATGCCATGTTGGTGCGTTACTGTCCTGAAGTCCGCTACTTGGTCTCAGTGTCCAGAATCCATTTTTGACTTCAAATGCAACCATTTGATTGAAGCCAATTGTCAAACGAGACCTATTTCTTGCTGACTGCTTTCACTGGTTAACCCAGTGAATTTGGGGAGCTTTATGGCTTTTTTCTTTGTATCTCTGGAAATCATTTGTACAGGAAGTTGAGGTGTCTCAGAAGAGTGTCGTGAGTGGGCACTTGTTGATTTTGACCAATAACTGATTGGCCATCTTTTACTTAATTTTCTGGTCTTAATTTTCAAATCACAGAGGTCCCTTACGTGGGATATCCCTACTAGTATAGGAATATCCTCCTCTTATATCTTCTAGAGCAGCCGTCTTCCCTGGGAAACTAAGCCTTGAGTCTTCACATTTCCAAAAGAATACATATTCATCATGTTTTGTATTTGTATAGAGCCGTGCCAGAAGTGGGATGCTAAAACTGGAAGGGCTGAGGAGAGCAGGGCAAAGAAACTCAACTGCTGATGAGCCTGGTTTTGAGAGGTTTTGTTTGCTTAGCCACTATCCCATGCTGACTCCTCTGCCTCAGAAGCAGGGTAGGCAGCTCCACAGAACACTGCATACAGGCTCATAAATAAACCCTGACAGACGTGACCCAGCCTGTATAGAGCTGTCTTGGATATCTGCCTTCATGGCTGCATTTGTCAACAAAGTAGAAAAGCTGCCTGCGGAGAGCTGACTGTAGCAGGCCCCTTGAGGTGACAGGAATCAGTTCATTATTATCATTACCAAACTCTCTATTCCTGTTTTCTAATTCCAGGAGCAAATGCATTTTGTCTTCACCAGTTACATACGTCCACTGCTGCTGCTGTTCTTTATTTAATGGGCCTTTATGTTATTTTACTCAATAAAGCATTTTGGATGCATCAGATAGGCAAGATAGTAATTAAAATTTATTCCTTTGGTTTACTAATGATCTGTCCTGCACAACATTCAAACCTTGCTCTAAGGGAAACCTGTTTTTCTCGCCCATTCGTAATCCTGTTCATTGACATCTGCTGCTGATAGTATCCTTTTTCCCAAATGTACTCTATTCATGAAAATCTGTCCTGAATATCTGAGCTACTGAGGCTCAGACCCCACCAGAGTTTTCATTACTGTACAAAAAGATAACATACCAATAGGGGGTCATATAAGAAGAAATTACATTTAGTGGCACCGCTGCTCCGCCATCTGTTTGAAAAAAAATAGGGAAACAGCTACTTTGAGGTTACCGATTTATGATGGTTTATGCTGTCAGGATACCACAGAATGGGAATTTTTGGAGTACCCTTTTATTAGTATGCAGGAAAAAGAAAAATACTATCAAAACAGTTATTCACTGTTTACAAGTAGGACTACCTGTTCTATGATTTAAAGTATCCAGATTGCTGCACTCTCATTTTTGGTGTTGCTGCATTTGCAAGGAATATATTTTTTCTCTTATATAAAGAAAATGTGTATAACCTTTCCCATAGCTTACTGAGGAAGTCATTCACATTTTTAAGTGTATGTGAAGTGTTAAAATGCACATATGTAAAAACTAGCTTGGGGAACAAATACAAAAATAATGAATCTAATGAGGTTTTGGTTTTGTTTAAAAGACTAAATAATTTGCGTGCACATTGCCCTTCAGATGCTTTCTAATCCAAAGACAGCACCTTTTCCTTGAAAACTGAAGTAGTTTAAAGGGAATCCCCACACCCTCCTCAGTCAAAATTCTAAATGTTTTGTCCAAACCCTGGAATATTTCTCTTTTGTAGTGCCTACAGGAAATTACTGTCCAGGTACACGAAGCTCTCTTGCTCCTCTCTCAGACATAACAGGCTATGTTTGAGAGGCTGCCATGATGCACCACTTAAAGAGAAGAGGAATCATGATACTTCATAAGAAATTGAGTTTGAAATAAGTTTAGCTTAAAGAAGACTGCGAATTAAGACACTCCAGCTGCAGCTCCCACAAGGCACTTCATAGTGTCTTCAAATCTCTTTTTTGACTGCCTTAGCTGAAACATGCTGAATTTTGCCCAAGACTTCATTACTCATCATGAAATAATAATAATAGAAGATATTTTGTTTCCATTATTAACGCATTCTCTAAAGGTTATAATGTTTCTGATAAGCTTTATTTCAGTGTCTGCTTATATGAGAATACATATTCTTCCATAAGTCTTACTTTCCATATGTGAGAGAATAAAATACATAAAATGTGCTTTTTGAGCTTCCAGAGAAACTTGATTGAGTTTCCAAGATGTTACCATAAAAGTGATGATTTTTATTAGTTATAGAATATTTTTCTTTCTCACAGTTGAGCTGTGCTGCTGAAGTTCTCAGTAACGCTGGCATATAACTAGCAAAAATTCTGAGTCATAAAGTTTGGTATAAAAGAACTTCGTGCAGTATAACGGAATATCTAATAAGCAATGCAGTACTCAGAGAAGTGGAATAGATATCTTTAAAATGTCACCATTTTCTTTTTTTTTATTTTTTTTATTTGAATCTTCAGCAGTAGCTGCAGGGAGATGGTGATTTTTACTGCAATACTGATCATTGCTAGTCAAAAGTCTACATTATTTTTTGAATTGAAATGAATTTGCAGGAATATCCCCTGAACGTCTGGTGAAAAATCTTTTCATTTTTTAATGTAAATGCCAGCTTAGTTATTCCTGTGTATACTGTATATTTTATGTGCTCTTTCTGTGCATCTTTCTGCCTTTCTTTCATTCATTCTGCCTGCTCTTCTTCCTTCCATGCACTCGAAAGCCTCATTTAATTATCTTCTTAAGAAATACAGATCAGCTTTTGTTACAACTGTTTCGTAATCTGTTGAGAGTATTTATATTAGCTTTCAAAGGCTGATGCAGTAAGCTATATGAGAATGCTTATGATAGACCTTAGTGGAGAGATTTAGAGACCATGTATTTTTGATTCACACATGGTACCTTTCTGTGGTAGTCTTTATTGAAGGCATCACTCTGCCTTCAATACAGAGTGGGAGTTTCATGTTTCTGCACTTTGTAATTAACTGGATGTCAGACACCACCTGAAGCAAGAAAAAAATGTTAAGTTCAGAGAAAGTATCTTTCCTTTCCTCCTTGGAATAACAAGACAATTAACCGTGCTGCATGCAGTTAGAAACAATGAAAAACAAATGAAATATTTACAGCCTTTATCAAAGAGATGAAAATGCCCCTTCTATTTCTTGAAACATTAATCAGAATAGGGCACTTAGCAAAGTAAACACCTGAGGTTGTGTGTCAGAGCACAGCTGTGTTGTTCATTTTGATTGTTTCTTTGCTGAAATGCCATCTCTTCCCACAGCTGGAGCCATAAGGAAGGGTATGTTTGTGGACGGTGGCTTTCTGAGCCACATAAAGCTAGTATGGGATCCTGCCTGTGGTGTCAGACTCTTCAGCAGTGGTTTCATTCAAAAAGGGAAAGCTATTTCCTGAGGCTTTCTTAACTGTGTAAAAGAGCAGTGGCTGTAA
Source organism: Pavo muticus (assembly GCA_016647715.1). Taxonomy (NCBI): domain Eukaryota; kingdom Metazoa; phylum Chordata; class Aves; order Galliformes; family Phasianidae; genus Pavo; species Pavo muticus. Next base: position 3,488,020 of record JACDJE010000005.1, read on the forward strand.
GTTTGGAATTACTGTTATCTTGTATCTGGTCACTGTTGCCGTCCCTGTGTGCACCCTGTAGTCTTAGACCTGCAAGCATGTGGGTGAGAGCAGACCCTGCATGCAGGTTGTTTGGATCTGCAGAGCTGGGGTTCCTTTTTCTCCAAAACTACAGAGATCTGGCTCAATGCTCTGATAGGCCTGTGTGCCCAGATTCACAGCAGACTTCATGCCTGAGCAAATGAGCTGAGAGAAGAAAAGCTCATCACTTTGGAGATGAGATGTAATCGCACTTGTCTTTCTATGACCAATGGATAGAAAAATATCTCCAGAGGAAATTTCAGCTCTGGTAAGGTCAGGTTTGGGTGCCTGAAGGACTCAGTGAAGTTCTTGAAAACAGGTGGGATGAATGCTCATCTGTACACAGAGCCAAAGCTACTGAATCATCGCAGGGACCAGAGGGCTGCCATGAAAATGTCATGCTTCATTCTGAGGACAATGCTTTCCCCAGGACTCTCAGACTAAACAGAAAATAATCTTCCCATCCTCTTCCTTTTTAACAGCCATGTGTAGGTTACAGCTGAGCAATAAACGCTGCTGATACAAACAAAAGGCTTTTGTTGGGCAATACAATAAATCAGCCTTTATTGTTTCAGTTGCTAAACCAAAAATTTCACAGGTGTGTGCTCACTCTGCCAGTTCAACCACCTTCATAGTGTGCTGAGTAAATTGTGTGCTAGCTGTCCTGAAGCTGGATAAGGCATAGTCTAGCTGCCTATGCTAACAGCATGCTGCAGCTGGTATCCCATGTCCCCCTCCTGCTAGGACAAAACATAAAGCCAGCAAAAGTGCCATTATCTGTCTCTGGCTAACTTAACAGAAATGCATATTGAGCTTATATCACATCACAACAAATTCATCCTGCTGAGGAAACCCAATAGGGTCTGTTTTACATTAATGTCCATCACACAGAAGGACAGCACTCTGCCTCTGCTTCACCATCATTCTGCACAGCTAAAACACAGCTAGAGGTTATACCAGAGACACCACGTGTCAAAATACAGCATCTTCACAGGGTCAGCACTGTGTATGAGCAAAGATCACAACTGTGCACATATGTATCTTTAGCAATGGGTGCCGGTCACAAGTCTTCTAGGTAAATCTGCAAATACTTTTTAAGTAAGCATCTTTCAAATATTGCCTTCTACGAGGAATGCTGGGCATCTGTCTGTGCTTAATGTCTCTTTTTGTTTGTTTATTATAATCCAGGACAAATGATACCGGTCTCCTTGCTTTCAAAGACCATTTGCCCGTAACTCAGATAGTGATCACTGACACAAACAGATCAAATTCTGAGGCTGCTTGGAAAATCGGTCCTTTGCGTTGCTATGGAGACAGTGAGTACTAGCTCTTCTCAATTTCCATAGGTACAGAATGTCCTCTTTTTTGTGTGTTTTTATTTTGTTTTTTAAACATATTTATCTGATGAAAGACATCTTTCCACATGCAGCTCACAGCTGCTGTCCTATACCAATTAACTATAGAGAAAGGGGGTTGTGTTTACAGGGCAGTTCTGGAACGCCGCTTCCTTCAACACAGAGGCTTCCTACCTGCACTTCCCCACCTTCCACGCTGAGGTCAGCGCAGACATCTCCTTCTTCTTCAAAACTACGTCTCTCTCTGGGGTATTCTTGGAAAACCTTGGGATGAAAGACTTCATACGAGTTGAAATAAGATGTAAGTTTCACCACGGAGAAGTTGCAATTTGTTTGCCCAATTCGGCAGGAGTAGGGAACTAAGAAGGACATTTTTTCTTCTGTCTTGGGGCAGTTGGAAGAGGCTGGAGGGGGTGAGACATAAAGACTCATTGCTCTAGACTTATCTCTTTCTCCTGTCGGAGTTTCCCTGTATAACCTTGGTCATTTCATACCACCTTGTGATTCACTTCGTCTTTCCTAAACAAAGAAGTGATTAAATTTATATAATTATTCCCAAATTTAGCTCATTAGAGGAAGAACTACTTGGCAGATATGCTGTAGACTGTAATTTTATTTGAGAGATGAAAAATTTAATACTTATAACTCTTATGGTTACTTTCATTTCTGTATCAATTATATAAGCAGTACAATGCAACCCCAGTGTTTCAGAGGAATTCAGTGTGTAGGGTACAGTACTGTGAGAGTCCATGAAGGATATGGTGCTACCACGGAGTAAGTCGTTTGCAGCTGTAATGAGCCTTGAATGCTTCAAAATCTATTAAGTGACTGCAGTACAACTGCAGCTTGATGTGTAAAAGAGAGGAATAGGGAACATAATTAGTGAGTAGATTTACTTCATTCCTGTTCTGATTACTTCAAATTTTTACTAGTGACAAAAGGGAACTGCGGTTTTGACATGAAATATTACTTCCGTATTCCAAATTCTGTAAAGCTTAGGAAAAACAAACTGAGTGCTATGCATTTTATAATATGCTTATAATAATCCCAACATAAAGTTTAATATAACAGGGCCTCTAGGCCCTTTGATTCGTTAAACCAATGGTAAATGTCATGGTGCATTATCACAAGGTAATGAGGTATGATTTAATGTTAACTAACTGCACATCTAAGTCCAATCTGGATGTACTTTGGTGTACTGCATTTTATTCGCAGGGATACGGAAGGAAAAATAGCATTTTGGTATCAAATATGACAAATACTATGAGTTATTAAAAGAATTGTTTAGTGAAAGCTTTAGCATATGTGTTAAACCCACGCTTCCCCCAAAAAATGAGTTATTTAAAAGTTTGGGGAAAGACTTTCCTCTTAAACATACACTTCTCATTAGTAGTTTTATGTTGTGTTTCTTGCTGCCAGATGGAATTTGCAGCCTAAAGGCCTCATATCAAGGAAGATCCGCAGACCAGCTGCTTTGAAAGGAAATGGCCTTTTAGCAGATGCAGGGGCTCTGAATAGATCTTTGTCTACCCCTATGGAGTGTTTCCTAACTTAACTGTCTAAGAAGTGGCTTCCAAAACCAGACCTATCCAATTTGTGGAGCTTGAAATAACAGATTTTTATGAATTTTCAATCCTCAACCTTCTGGTTGTTGTGCTGTCTGTGGACCTGGCTCTTGTTCTTTCTGATGTATTTAGCGTTATAGGAAGAGGGAAAAATAATTGGCAGCAAGAATGTTAAAGAGTTCTGGCACCCATTCAGGTGGCTTGTAGCAGAGCAAGATAATGCTCCTTCTTATGATTGCTCTTTTTCAGGTTACCACTCTGTTTCTAGGATCCTTGCTATCTCTGGACACCGATCAGCAATTTTTTTTATCTGCTCCTCCTTGCTTCTTGGGTCAGGCTTATTCATGCAAACAAATGCTTGAGGTTCTCTCCTGCCATATACAATCAAATTCTGTTATTGTTAAGTACATGCATTTTTAAATATTTAGTCAGAAAGAGCTCCTTCATCATTTCCACCATGTTAGCATAATTTGTTCAAATACTTTTTGTGACTTTAGTACAGAATTTGACACTTTTACTTCCAAAAGAGAACAAATTATAATTTCTAGTGCAGCGTGATTGTTATGGCAAAAAAAAAAAAAAAAAAAGGGATATCTGCAGCCAAACATTGTCACAACAGAGATCAAACAGTGAGGCTGCAGATTTACATTTATATATAAGCTGCTGGGTAAGAGGTAGGAGGTAAATGAAGATAAAAGCTAATGGACCCTATGTTTATGTAGGATTTCTTGAGGTCAAAAGCACTATTTAATTCAGACTGTTGCTTTCTCTTTGCCTCTGTTTCCTCTGTTTGTCTGTTCCAGCCCCCAAAGAGATCACGTTCTCCATAGATGTAGGGAATGGCCCCACAGAAGCAACTGTGCAGTCTCCCACGCCCCTGAATGACAATCAGTGGCACTATGTCCGAGCAGAGCGGAACCTCAAGCAAACCAGTCTCCAGGTGGACAACCTCCCCAAGAAGGTCCTGGAGGCACCTGCAGAGGGGCACTTTCGGTTGCAGCTCAACAGCCAATTATTTGTAGGTACGAGCCACTTAAGAGCTTAGGCAGGTGTATACAATATTTCTATTTTCATACTTTGGTAATGCTGTTGTTGTGCAGCTGAGCTCAGGTGTGGTGACCTAATTCTGCTGCCTCCTCTTTCCCTCCAGCATAGATTATGTCAAGCAAACCCAAACTACTACCTACACGAAGCTCTTGCCAAAGAATACACTGTCTCCTCTTCTACGTTACTGATTGTGTAATTTACTGTAGGAAATGTGATCTGTCTTTTGTGATGGAATGCAAATGGGTAGGTTACTGTGGGATTGCAAAGGGTCTTTTCCAATATTCAAACACTACTTTTCTGAGTAGTTCGCACTGTGATGGAGTGGGTTGTAACCCGTTTCTTATTCAGGGCCATGCAGATAATTACATATTCTTTCCTTAAAGCGGATTCTTGTATTTGGCTGAAATGCTATGGTAAGTGTCAATCTATCAATTAATTTTAATGAAGTTTACCTGTGTATCTACATCCTTTGAATTAAGAAGATTTTGAGGTATTTATTTAAGTTTGCTATAGTGTATGTGTGCAAACAGTACTGGGCTATGAACAAAAGGAAAGAGTTTGTTAATAAATATATACAGTTACATCAACAGCTTTCCCTCATAGCAGTTGATTCAAATGTTCTCTGATAAAACTTGGTTGAAGAAATCAATTTATTTTCCATTAAGACTCAAAGAGCAAGGTTTCTGCTTTCAAGTGAGAGGCAAAGTCTGGAGACAGTAATGATGAAAAGCTAAACGCCTTAGAAACACCAGAGAAATTTAGCCAAGGTACTGTTTGCAAACAGAAAACTTAGGAGTATTTATTTTGTGGACAGAGTTTTGCAAATTTTTGGTTTACTTCTTTGTAAAGGAGTAAAAAATGAAGGTATTATCATAAGTCATTATCAGAATATGTCTTAGCTGCTTCCTGTCTCACATCTGGAAAGTAGTATCTGCCTAGAAGCTTTCTTCTCTGCAGAATGAACAGATTACTTGAACCAACTTCATGGTGACTTTAACGTGGCATAATCATTGAATTGCATCATGGAAATCCAGGGTAGTTCTCAAGCCCAACAAGCCCAACAAGCTTGAGAAATGTGCCAGCAGAAACTTTATCAGCAAAGACAAATGCAAAGCCCTGTACCTGGAGCAGAAGTGTCATGCATTCAAACAAGCTGGGGATTGATGGGATGGGTAGACACCATCCAAAAAAAGTCCTGTTGGTCTTGGTAGTTAAGTGAATTTTACAGTGTGCACTTGCAGAGGTGAAGACTGACCACAGGCTGGGCTGTATGAACAAAGGTGTAGCCCATAGGCTGCAGCAAAGGAAGGAAAATAATGATTTTTGCAATGAGAGCAGTGCAGCACTGAAGCAAAGAGAATGTGGAATCTCCATCCTCAGAAATGATCAAAACTTTCTTGGAAAAGGCCCGGAGCAACATGATCTAACAATGAATGTAGCTGGGTTTTGAAGAAGAGGTTGGACTAGTTGATTTCCAGCAGTGACTTCCATCCCAACCTGTTTTCCCTGATTTTACTTAATATTTACAGTAAATTCTAGGGCGTAGTTACTTCTCAGCTTAGGGGTGAAAGCTTCTTACTGTGAAGTAATTTGATTGCATTCAGTTATCCATCTACACTTTTACTGAACTCTGAACAAAAGGTTCAGTAAAAACTGATGCTTCTAAGAGTTAAATGTTGGCCCTTAAATCTACCACAGAAAGCCATACTGAAGGTCAAAGATGTCTGTAACCTTCTGAATTTTTCTAAGCGCGAGCAGAAGAGATGGAAACCTGAACAGTCTTTTGATTCTAACATTGTCCCCAGGTGCTTCAGGGAAAGGTGGCAGAAGTCCAATGATACACAGATGTGGAGTCGTTTGTCTCTACTGAAGGTCTCATTCCAGTCTCTAATAGAAAGCAACTGATTTAATACCTGAACCATGGGAACAGAATTTTATCCCATCTGAAAAATAAATACATAAACAACGTTGATTTTTTTAAAAGGAAAGAAGCAGCAGCACATCATATTACTCTTCTCTCCCCCCATAACCCACGTTTGTTTCTGCAGCATTATGCATACTGAGAGTGATTAAGGAGTTTCCACAATTAGTATGCACATTCTTAATTAATAATCCAGCTGACATGTTTTGCTGTCTTAAAAATGTTCCAAATATACTTTAATCTCCTTGTTTCCATAGTGGAGTTAGCTACTCATTAAGATATAATGTCTTTTTTTTTTTCTTGATTCTTCTCCAGAATCAATTCATACATTTTGTAAATCTCATAAATAAAGCTCAATGTCAAGAATTAATTTAGTTTATTTATCTTTTGGAAGGATTTATTGATCCCTTGAGTGAAGGAACTATATTAGTATCATGTAGCATTATGATTATGATTGAGTAGAGATCCACAGTAGCATTCAAACTGTGGTCATTTTCACGTTACTTGAGAGCCACCGGCATATATACAGTATATGCGTGGCAGTTTTGTCTCTATTTCTTTAAGGGAGTCATATACAGAAGATCACACATATAAGACAAATTTGAGTTTCTGTAAAATTTGACTATGGGGGCAACTGGTATCTAATATAAATTTAAATGAGTTCTGCTAATCTGGATCAGCTAATTCCTCATCAACTGTTTCTACCTGTCTTCTGACCAAGTTGTTTAGTTCATTTTGCTCAGATTTTTCATCTTAACCCAAGAATCTAATTTAAGACCATGTACAATTGAATGATTTTGCTCTTTGGGTTTTGTGTTCATGGTGGTTTTATTTTTTTTAAAGTTCGCCTGAAAAACAAGCCAACTTTCACACTTTCTGTGATTTATTGTCAAGAAAGTTGAACAGAAGCCTTCTCCAGAAAGCTGTCAGTTGTAGGCAGCCTTGGAGGTGCGCTCCATTTACTTCTGATTCGGTGATACTGAAGTTCTGAGCACGTTAATTGGCCTTTAAATGTTTCCTAAGGATTGGAGTTAAAAAGGCCTGGCTTTCCTTGGAAGTGTATGTTGAGACTGACCAACTTTGGTATTTTAGTAGATTTAGGATTTGCTGAAGATTTTCCAATGACTTAGGACATAAAAGGATTTCTCTTTTATGTGTGTAGGCTATTTTATGTCTAGTAGGGGCTGAATTCATACTTTAGTCTTCCTGAGTGGAAATTGTAATGCCATTTCTTATTTGCCTTGCTACCAGTTTTTCTGAAATATGGGAGAACATTTTATTCTCTCTGTTAAATTTGGAAAAGGAATTTTAACAGACTGGATTCAGAGATAAAAATAAACCACGCGTGTGTAAGTAAGAAACTAAACCAAAAAATTCCAAATCACAACAATGGTCCTCCTGGACAGAGAAAATACTGATTGTGAGTTAAAGCAAAGATGTGTCCTGAACATTGAAAGATGTGAGCTTCAGTTGTCTCAGAGGGATTCGGACTGTGAGTTCAGTGTTGCTATATCATGATTGCTCTAGCAGAGAAATTCAGATCTCTAGAGACTACAGGCTGAATCTGGGAATTTCACTGTGATTTGTGTCTATGCTAATTTTGAGCTGTGCTTGTTCTTCAACTTCTGCCTGCCTGGGACCCTGCTAGGCTAAAAATCAATTTTCAACTTGCTCTTGTGTACTTCTGTATAACTATTGGTGTGTTTAATATTCTTAAACTGCATTCTGATGGTGTAGCTCTGAATGCTACTCATGTCTTACTGATACAGAACTGACATTGCATAACTTAGATTCACAACACTGCCTGATAGAAAGATTCCTTGCTCACTTAAAGGCCTTGAGTTACACGAAGTAGCCATAACTCGTTATGTGCATGCTAATGCAGCCACAGATATTTCCATTTTGGAGCTTATGCAACACTGCAGGTAGAGAAGTTCACACCAGTTCAACACTGCCTGAAAAGACACACTCATGTTGTGGTTTTTGTTTACCCAAGGCCTCTGACATACATTAGTATTGTATAAAAGGAATTGGTAGAGCTATTTCAGATCCATACGCTCATACTGCTCTGTTTCCACAGAAATGCTAGAATTCAGGTGTCACTTTTCGTACCATCTGTTCTCCATTTAGGTCAGTCCTGACGCTGTTCATTGCTCTGATATTGACTTAAATCAGTGCTCTTGACTATTTTGCATTTTGCCCGGCTGGCATCTTCCCTGCATATCTGTCTTCGGGATGTGTTCCCCCTTAGGGGAGCAGAACCTAAGTGTTTGCTCCAGCTGAGCATGTCAGCATGCCACATACCATGTGCAAGAAATCATCAATGCCTGACATTACTATCATTCCACTGCAACAATGATTTCTTACACATGCCATTCGAAATAAACCACAGAAAATGGGCTCTTCCTTTCTGGACTTACCTGGAGGTTAAAAGCAAAATGAGGGGACTCGAAATGGAGCAGTACAAATCTAATCTCTCTCTTTTTAACTCCCTCTCACCCATAGCAGCACAATATGACTGGGTTCAAGTTCACAATTCCTTTTTTTATTCCATCACTTCCCATAAAAGTCTGACTATATTCTATATAGTCTGAGTATATTAAATTATAATTTCTCTCAGTTAAGGGAAAGCAGTTATGCATAGTCAGTAAGAGTAGATTCAACAAAGTTTGTACAATTAACTGATTTATTGTGCAGTTAATTCTCAAGGCACTTGTGTATTTATCTAGAAAGCATTTTTCTGTGACTGCTCTTGTTAAAATAATTTAGAATAAAAACAATCTGCTTAAGGCCAGCATTGGCACACTTGGAGTATGTGAAAGGCTTCTGAGGTAGCTGCGTGCGTGCAAAGTGAAAGGGAGAAATTGCGGTATATTGAGGATTACTTAAAATCAAACAAGTTGAAATATTAAAGCGGTCAAAAGGAGTTGGAAACCCGTTTCTCACTTTCTTTTAGAGGTTATTTGGAATCTAACTGCTTCATACTGCTAATCCATAGGAACAGGTTGGATATGCTTGTACCTGGCTATATTTCTCCTGTTAAATTTAAAAAATCACAGTACAAAGAGCAAATCCCAAACAAGTTTACAGGATATGTAATGTCAGCTTGACCAAACTCTGCGCAGCAGTAGATCAGTTTGGCACAAGACTTGATCTGAAGGGACAGGCAAAAATCCTTCCTTTCAGTGGACCAATGGACTGTCACTCTCAGCATTTAAAATGAGTGATATCCTTTTGGATAATGCACTGTCATTTATCCTTATAATATCTGTGGTTATTTCCGGTGCAAAAGAAAACAAGAGTAGCCAGTAACTTTTAAGGAAGAAATAACATTCCTTCTTACAAGGACATTACTAAAAATTTCGTGTGATGTGTTTGATTTTGAAACAAAATCTCAAAAGAGAAGTGTCGTGTGTGCACAATGCAGCAAATGCAAAAGGCCCAGTTGTTGTCTTCAGAGGGCCTTTAAAATAAGTGAGCTAACATTTGTTCATCCGGAGAGAGTAACTGGCTAAAGAAGATTTTGAACATATTTGTTTCACTGTTAAGGGCACCATAAACTGAGTGTAAAGTAAATCTGTCTCATACATGCTATCTAGAACTTAGTTATTCTAATTCAGATCCAGTATTTCTGCTATTAGCATAACAGATAGAAAAATATGTCAGAATAATACGGCAGAACAATAGGGTTTTGGTGAGATTGCTTTTCAGACTGCTATTTCATTCTCATCGTTTGCAGAAGTCTGTCTTTAATTAAACAATTTATGAGAGAACAGATGCTCTTTGCAAGGACTCGTCAAAAGATCTGTTATATCATGCATTTTGATATAGAACAAACTTCTACAGTAGAAGAATTTGGAAAGATAGCTTTTCATGCTTTATACTTAGTTATTGGTACATCACCAATAAAACTAGCATTTCAGACCTACAAGTGCTATTAACTTTTCGGGCAGAGTTAGATTTCATAGTAGCAATTAGAATTGCAGTGAATTCAGAAGTAAAACGTTGGCAACTGCCAAATAATGCCTATAATAACAAAGACATTTATATTTTCAGTCTATCATCAGTAATTATAGTCTCTGTGAGAGACCATCTCTTAAGGCAAATTCTTTTCACTGTTAGCAGTTTCAGCGGGTTGATAAGAACATAGCCTGTCGAGACTGGACCACACTCTTGCTGAAATCCATACATCTTTGTTCTTCATGAGGAGATGCAGTTGTGTTTAACAGTTGTAATAAATTGCAAGTGTAACCCAAACTCACATTTCTTGCCTACAACAAACATTCACATGCAACATCAGGTTGATCAGTCATGCATAAATTCTGACTCTAAAGTCATTTCCCTTCAGCCAGCAAACCTGGTGTTGAACATGATTCATCCATGCTATCTGGACTTATTAGCATGTGTAACTCATCTGCTGTAGGGATTAGGGCATAATTTATACTTTGGCAAGAAATTAAATAAAAAAGTTTTGAATTTCTCATGTATTAGATGATATGCAGACATATGATAAAGAAGTATTTTACCAAATGAATTTGCATTTTAAATACCTAACAGGGTGGTAGACAAGGCAGAAAAGAAAAGAATGGCAACTAGAAATTTACACACAGCTTTAGTTCTTTCTTAAAGGAAGAGACTGTTAGTTTCTTGGGCTGTCCATCTTTTGCTACAATGTGCACTGATACGTAATAGGTAATATTTTAAAGTTCTATGGATTTCTGTTTGTACCTCTGTATTTGTATCTTCAGGGCTTTGATTACTTTGTGTTCAGTGAATGCATTTGATTTTTTTCTTCTCTGTTTCAGGAGGAACAGCTTCCAGACAAAAGGGCTTTTTGGGTTGTATTCGATCTCTGCACTTAAATGGACAGAAACTTGACCTTGAAGAAAGAGCTAAAATGACTCCTGGTGTTAAACCTGGATGTCCAGGGCACTGCAGTAGTTATGGTAACCTGTGCCATAATGGAGGAAAATGCGTGGAGAAGTATAATGGGTATTCTTGTGATTGCACCAGCTCAGCCTATGAAGGGCCCTTCTGCAAGGAAGGTAGGCAAAGAGCTTTGATCTGAAGTCTTCAGTGGTTTCTGAATGTCTGTAACGCAATTTCACCCACATCAGCTTGTTGTCCACCATACTATGAGAGGACATTCTAATATGAGCTTTCCCTTGAGCATTAAGTGTTTACGTTAAGTGGACTTGAATTCCTCCACTTGATGACTTCAGTATTCAGAAATTAAAATAGCGCTAGTTGTACTGTTATTTAAATTACTAACTGTATCACACTATGATTCCTCTATTCAGTTGCATATAACTTGGTACAAACGTTTACCAATAGGGCCAAAAGTTTCCCTGACAGTTCTCTTCCCATGTCTGAATGTTTCATTTGCTTGACTTTAAACTTCAACTGGTTTTGTCCACCTTAAGAAAATCACGAGGGCTTTTCTTTACAGAGGTCAAAGCAAGTGGTGTGACACAAAGGGGGCAGTCTTTTTATGTTTGTTGTGATCCCTTTTTCAACCCATCTAAACTTGGCCACAAGAAGAGTTATCAAAAATAAATCAAGTTCAGGAAAGAAACTGATTTGTATGGTTCACTTTCTGAGGATCGTGTCCACACTGAACCTGTTTGCTGGCTTTTAGGAGACATTGCCAACACCTGAAAAAGGAGTGAGGTACATAAAGACCATCCAATTTTGGTAGCATGCTCTTGGAGAAAAGAAGAAACTACCAAAATCCCTGCTTAATAGCAGCAAGTTGCAATGCTAGTATTTTAATTTCCATGACTGTCCCTCATCTTACAGATGTGACAGGTTGACTAAGCGGGTCACATCATCTGCTGGTGTAAATTGGCTTATTTATACTGAAGTCCATGGAACTGTGCCCACTTCCATGAGCTGAAGATTTGACACCAATGTCACGAGAGGCTTAGCAAATAACCATGTAGTATCCTGTTAGGAGATGCTGCTATAGAGGTAGATCTGCTTTACTGGAAAGCAGCTGTTGTCACTTGCATATATTTTGTGGCCAAATTATGTTGTGTGGTGAAAACACAGTGTGAGTTCTTGTGTTCTGAGCATCTAATGACAGGTGTTTCTCTTGGAGCTGCTGCTCTCCCTCAGTGACTTTCTTTGGATTAATGTGTTGCTTTAATGATGATTTTGCTTGAAAAGAAGACTGGAAAGGTCAATTATGTTGTTGTCTTTTCTGTGGGGGGAAGACAGAGAATATTGCCTCGCAAATTAACTGTCAGAAGATGGTAAAACATAACTTACTTGATTAACAAACTTTTTAGGCTGTTCCATTTTGTAGAGCAATGATTCAAGCACTGTAATAGTTGAATATATAAGCCTGTCTGCACATACTGCCCTTCTCTGTGTCAAACATATAGTCTGTGAGGAAGGGCTTTCTTCTCATCCAAATCAAGGATTGGTAATGTCAGCCGGGCCAAGAGCATTTTGCAGTGTTCTCTTTCTGAGGCAGCCAGTTTGTGTGCATACCTGTCTGAAACATCTGAAAATGCAGGAGCTGAAACTGTTCCTTTGGTTTATATATTCTTTCAGAGGTTTCTGCTTTATTTGAAGCTGGCACTTCTATTACCTATATTTTCCAAGAACCTTATCCTGTCACAAAAAATGCAAGCACTTCAAGTTCTGCCATTTACGCGGATGCCATCATGTCCAAGGAAAATATTGCATTTAGCTTTCTTACGGCACACGCTCCAAGCCTTCTGCTGTACATCAACACCTACTTCCATGAATATTTGGCTGTGATTCTCTCCAAGAACGGTAAGTACTCTTGATTTACTACCATAGTGAGACCTGTGTGAACTGTGTTTTTTGGGAGAATGCTGTCTGCAACTTTTATCAGCTTTGTGGTATTCAGCTCATGCAAATAGCGATTAGTCTTGTTTATGTCGTTTTATTTGGCATTCGATGCTACACTTGCCTAATTGGTCTTTGAATAATCATGTTGTTGGGGCTTAAAATGTGCTTTGACTTCCATTTGGCAAGACTGTACAATGGCAATTCCTTGCTATTTATTTCACAGTGAGATCCATTAGATCTCCAAGATAAGGGAATGAGAAATTCCATGACTGTACAACAACACTTGGTGCAGAAATGTATTATCATTTTATCTTTTGCATTCTTTCTTGCCTTGTTTATTGCTCTTCATTGCATTGTTCCAATGGAATATGGCCAGTACCTGTGAATATTAAAGCCAGAGAATGTCTAGATCTTCTAGGTTCACAGTCAAGAACACAAGATGTAATTCCATTAGTTATTAAAAGGTACACGGTATGGGGACTTTCTGAAAAGGTGTAAAGATTTTAGGGCATAGACCATGCGTATTCTTAGTATGAATCTGGCTCCTGAGTTCTCACAGTGCATTCAGAAAACTCAATCCAGCCGCACATCATCCTACTCAAAGGAGGATGTTTGAATTATTCAAGAGATGTCAGGCACTGGAGCACTGGAAATGATGAGTAAGCTTATTGATGAGTCACCAACCTGTGGCAGAACAATAGAAAGTTTACACTATGTGCTTGAATATGCACATTTGACTGAATGACCCAGACCACAGTGGAACTTTACAAATTCCATAATAGCTGGGGTCTCAAGTACCATCAGCTTAAAGTTTAAAGGGGGAAAAAAAAAAAAACAACCAACACCTTTTATTCTTTGTATGGACTTTGCTGTAGCTTGTCTCCTGGTTACGTAACGTGGCCAGCATTTGAGCTGGCATGGAATGAACATCCAAATGTCCCGGACCCATCTCCCACTTTGCTCTCAGAGACAAGTGTCAATGTTCATGATTTTTAGGTATATGAATATCCCAGTGTCTAGATTCATGGTTGGAGAGGTTAGTCCCTGCTGAGGTGAAACCTTGGAATCTACTTCTCAGTTACACTCAGTTCTCTTTATTCCAATCAGGCAATCAAAAATAGCCTTAAAGTGAATGAAAAAGTAATATCCATTCAGATCACTGTAATGTAGTGTAAAATAACCTTAGAAACATGAGCCAATTGCAGTTTATTGATGAAATACTACCAACAGCAAGCTGCAGTTGTGAGGTCTCTCTGTTCTGGAGTTTGGAACTCTCTGATGGTGGTTGGGAAAGGATCTGGGATCAGGACACTGAGATCTCTCTAAACAGCTTAGCAAGATCATAGATTTTACAGTAAGTCTTGCATTTTGGCAGCTGCGCCATTTGCAGATCTCCTCTTTGGTTCAGAAAGAGATGCAGATTCTCAGCACTTCCTTAAATTAGGTGGAGCAGCTCTCAGCACACTCAGAATCAAGAGTCAATTTAGACGGTGGTGCCTTTCTCATCTCATCTCATCACTGTACCTCTCTCTAATCACTTGTAAAATGAAGAGAACATTAGCTTAAGGTTTGGTGAGCTGTTAGGTTCCAAAATCCTGAACTATAAAATGTAGCACTCTGCTCAAAGGATTATTATGATAACTAGGTGACCTTGGTTATGTCCTGGAGGTCTCTTTTAAGAGTTGCTCTGTGCCTGCTTCTGTGTCAAGACAGTCATTTTAGTCATGTATGTTCTCCGCATTTTGTCACAAATTTAGTAATTTTTTAAAAAAATCTCATATCCTCTTATTTTTTAGTCTTGTTGGAATTGAAATTATTCCAATGAAAATAATGTTAAGATACGTTACTCTTTCTTCCTCCAAGAGGTTTATGCTTGCCATAAAGTTACTAGACTATGAATAATAATGTCCTTTGTAGCATTAAAAGTGAGTGCAATTCCTTCTCTCTTATTGGCTCATTTTCGGCGTATTTGCTGAGCTTGGTAGTGTACAGTCGGACCTAGGTAGGTCCGTACTGGATAACTGAGTTACATGAATGTTAGTCTCCTGATGAAATAGACATTCTCATTCAAAATACTAATAGTAGTGTTCTTTGCCATAATCCTAAGACTCTTTCCACTTGTTAAGAAACTATATGTCTATGTATATATTTTAATGCTTCACAAGCTAACTTTTTAAAGTATTTTTCAAGCTACTACTGAGACATCCTGTTAGTTCCCTTTTCTACTATCCACAAAATAACTGCAAGTTAGTAGTTAATAAAAATAACAATAAGAAAAACATTCCTGGTATTTTAAGTTTCTCATGTGAAATATTTAATGTAAAAGAAGTAAAATTAACTGCAAGGGTTGGGGATATGTTTGGACTGTATTGAAAAGGGCTTGTGTGAAAATGAACTTGTGTAGAGAGCTTGTACAGTCAGGTGTGAAATATTCCCTGTAAAATCAATTGGCTTCAGTAAAATTAATAAATAATCACGTATAACCCCAAGGCAGTTTCCAGTGTCAGTCTGTAAAGGAGGTCATGTCATTAGAACTTACAGTACATATTGATTGAGACACCAGAATTATGATTGTAAAATGATTCACTTAGAGTTATCCATTAGGTCAGTTTCAGATTTAGGAATGGAAATAAAATATCCTCATTCTCGGTCATTGCTTTATGCATGTAGCACATTGTCAGTAAGGCAGAAAGCCCTTCCAGTGCTCGGTGTCGTAGAGGGCAGGTGCTCAGAAAGAGGTAAAGATACAACTGATGTTGGGTACAGCCATGTGTCAGTGTACAAACTGCCGTTCTGGATCTATACAGATGACCTCTTTCTCTAAAATTAGATGCTGTTTAGCACCTGGAAACTAATATTTATAGAAGCATTTCTCCCCCAAGAATGTATCTACGTCACAATATCGTTCTTATGTCGTCTGGTCAATTCATGCCATGAAATCTTATGGGCAAGTTTTCAAAAGTTGATGTTTTTAAAATGACTCAGTAGAGATTTTTTCTGCCATTAGTTAGTTTTTGGTCTTCTAAATCAAGCATGCTCCTTTGAAAATATACACAATAATGTAGCATTGTCTTCTCCTCTCCAGTCCTATCTATTATATCCATGGATTTTTAAATTATATGTATGTATAAATGAATATATATTGTATACAGAGGCATACATATTATTAACTTACAGCCATTTTGAAGAGGACTTTTTCTAGCATTTTTTTCAGAGGATATATGCCCTTGAGCACCTGTATTTTTTTAACACTGATTAATCAAAAAATTACAATCAAATACTGAGGAATCTGGTTTAATTAATTAGCAGGAAGAAGTATAATCATACTTCACAAAGTTGTGCTGTCTTATGAGCAGTGCCACAAGATCATGTGCTTTGAGATCTTTCACACTTGAGAAGCGTCTGAATAACTTGATTATTTTGTGACTACGGACAGAGCTGTGGTGCAGCAGAATCGCTGTGATGGATGTACCCTCCAGGGTTGTCACAGTAATGACTGGTGAAAGTCCAGTTCATTTATAGATAACTCTCAGCAGTACCAAGATTATAGAAGGGCACTGATGCTACCACAGTGTTATGCAAACACAGCTGGTCACCACTTGGAGATCATCTCTGCTGGGTACTGGGCCTATTTTAGGGGAGAAGAGCCTGCTTGCTTGCTGTAACTGCTGCATTGATCCCACATCCAAAAGATTAACTGTGCTGCAGTAATTGCAATAACAGTGCTGTAGAACTTTCAAATAATAGTCCCCATTACCAAGCTACAGAAAAAGGCTAAACAGCTGTAATTAGCCTTTTCAGTGTGTCAGTCCACAGAAGTTATTCACATCACGGGAAGCTACTGCCAAGAATTTTCTTTCTTTCTTACTCAGGCTGAATTTTCACTGTGCGTTTTGGCTAATTTACATGATTTCAGTAAATTACCAATAACTTAGTATTATAATGCACTCGGCTTGATACCTAAAGATAGTAATTGCTGGGGGTGGGGAGGGGGATATGTTAGGATAGAAATTGTTAGCGCCTCTCCCTTCTGCATTCTTCCTTCCCCCTGCAAGTAATCAAATGCAACGTGAATATAATGAAGTATGTTGTCTAGAAAATGCTTCCCCATGCATTCTCCACTCTCAGTGTGGCTGGATTTCTCTGATTCTAAACCTAGAAAAAGAGCAGATAGTTATCATCAAAGAAAAGAGATAGAATCTCAAACTATCCTAGTGTGATTGAAAATTTATCTGAATCTATTATCTGACCTCCTAAGAATCTAAACGATTTGAATCCTTTTTTTCTACCTCAATCCTTCTACCCAGGACCTATTGGCATTTGAGCAAGCTCTGTGCTCTATTTTGGAAAGCAGCTCTCTGAAATTGCATAGGAAAGATTAAAGGCAGGAAAAAAGCACATTACAGGCAAAAGAACAAATGAAAACATCTTGTGAAGTTATTCGGTGAGGTCTGAGATAAGAAGCATATAGAAGCAGGGCCTAGATCAACTTTAGAGACCTCTCCTAAAAGATCTTGAAATCAACTGATGCTTAAAGTAAATAGGAAAATGAACTAAAAGCTATAATAGATATAGCATGAATTAACACTTTTCAAAAAAAAAGTCATAA
Organism: Pavo muticus; assembly: GCA_016647715.1. Taxonomy (NCBI): domain Eukaryota; kingdom Metazoa; phylum Chordata; class Aves; order Galliformes; family Phasianidae; genus Pavo; species Pavo muticus. Next base: position 3,505,399 of record JACDJE010000005.1, read on the forward strand.
TTGAGAAGCTACTGACTTTTTCTTTTTAATGAACTACTAATTTACTGTCACGCTCTCCTTTCTCAAAGTCAGCAGCTGCCCTTTTTGTTGAAGGCGTGTAAATTCTCCTTGCTTTTGCCTTGCAAATCTGTTGAGCTGCATCTCCAACAGCTTTTCTCAAACTAAATTGAAGACTTTGTCATTCAGAGGTAAAGAGGCAGACAAAGGAACTAATTCATTCTTTGAGGCAAATAATCTTTTGATTCTGTTCCTGCTGTACTCTCTGAGGTTTAACAGTGCAAAGCTAAATTAGGGAAAATAGGTTTTAGTGGTGATTTTCAAGTCATCTCTGGTTCCTGGGGCTTTACCACCTCGTTTTTTTTTATTTGGGATGTGGGTATCACGGAACATAACTGCTGCAGAAATCCCTACTAGGGTAAGTTATTGCTAGTGCAATAGTTTTATCTTTTGAGAACACCTTCTGGCTTAAAGAGTTTTCAACATCCATTGAACAACCTGCACAATTTATGTGACTGTGAAATGGAAAATGATGCCAAGGTTCAGGTATAGTTATATTTAACAGATCAGGAACAGGAAAGTGAGTTAGGTTGGAAGGCAGCTTTGTTGTGGAGACTCAAGCAACTCTGTGAGGAGACTAAGTATCATTCCTTGTCAAGCTCTAGGTAGCAGCCATTAAATTATCTTTCATATGGCAGATACAACTATATATCTTCTAAAGATCTTTCCAATCAATTACTATCGTTGATCCTAAAATCTTATGTTACTTGGTGGGGAATGGAGTAGTGAGAGTTTGATCAGGAATATAAAAGAAATTGTCCCTGATGGACTGTAAATGGGATGTTGTCTATGGCACAAGCAGTAGGGAGGATTGAGTGGCAAGAGATCTTCCGGTTTCTTTATGTAACTAGAGAAACTTCTGTGGTAGAAACATCTCTGGTCCTTTGGGTGATTCCTTCTTGTGAGCACACCACAGAAAATGGAAATGCTGATTAGTTTTCAGTTCAATTCCAGCAATAAAATGTTGCTAAGGCAATAGCTGGACTGGGCACCTAAAACCTTTTTTGCTTATTGTATTTAGTTTTGCTTTCTTTTAGTACATTACATTCTAAATCTCTAAGTGTGTAAGACTTCTATGAAAGGAGCCATTCAGCCAAGGACTTTGGCAAGATCTCTTTATCTGCTTTCTGAGAGAAGTGAAAGTCTGTCTCATTACCTCAATTCATGGACATATTTGTACTTACAAAGATCATTTTACTGTACTGAAGGGTCAAGAGATTTTCTGGAGACCCAGAAGAGAAAAACAAGGAAACTATAATTGGATTATACTGAGCAGAAAGTGCTGAGCATGCAGTCAATAACTGACCTGTGCTCTGCAAATATAGACTGACTTTGAACTCACTGGTTTCTGGTATAAAATCCTAGACCAACAGCTGCAGATAATCAGCTAGAAAGAGAACAGACATTCACTATTGTTAGAAGGAGATCTTTATCTCCTGGAAATAAAGACCTGAAGCAAAGGTGCAAAGAGGACAGAGCCAGTCTCTTTTCATTTGTGCCTAGCGGACAAAAAGCAGTGAGCAGAGCATGAAACTCAGGAAGTTCCTCCAGAACAGCAGGAAACGCTGTGTGGGTGACAGCAGTGGAACAGGTTGATGTGGAGTCTCTCTCTGTGGAGATCCTCAAAAGCTTCCTGGACATGGCCCAGGGCTGCAAGCTGTAGTGGACCTACGTCAGCAGGGTTTGGAGCAGATGACCTCCCGCTGTCTCCCAGCTTCAACCATTCTGTGATTCTGTGCGAGATTCCAGAAGATAAAACAGCGAACGTATATATGTATAAGCATTCATTTTGCTAAGAAAAGACATAATACTACCATAATATGATTCTTGTAATAGGATTGTTATCTGAAACTCAAATATGTCCCTTGAGAGTTTGCTATGATCAGGAGAAGGTCTCTGGTTAGAGGATCTAACTTCTGCAGTCATAGAGGCTGTCAAAACTAATTAAATAGGCAGTGCTCAGATGGACTTATTTACCAGAGGAGCAGAACATCTCCAAGAGATTCATGACCAGCAGGGAGTGCTGTTAAAGCTTAACACAAACAAAGGTCATTAACTCCAGAAAGTCATTAATCCACAAAGTTCTGTTCTATCTTTATTATGCACTGAGAATGTAAAGGAGGTTTGAAAAAAGAGGCGTATGATTAGTTTTCTCTTGTTTTATTTAGAAGATTATTGCTTACTTTCCTGTTCCACAGACATAATATAGCACTCAAATTGATTGTTTCTTTTTTTTCTGCTCTGTTCAGACCACCTTTTTCCATGTTCTTGTTGCTAAACATTACAGCTGTTAGGTCAGTATGAGAAAAGGCCTTGACTGAACAGTAGTGGTTGGAAGATATTAGGAGGAGAATGGAAACCATGAGCCAGGATCTTGGGGAGGGCAGGGTGGCATGAATTTCTGAGGGTATCACAGCAGAGGATCTCAGCATTTTTTTTCCTGGGAGGTGTTCATGCAGATTTAGTGATACGTATAATTTGCAAAGCTGACTTGAACTTGTGGAATATAATTCATAGGATGGTAGTATTTGTTTCATTCACTGGATAAGAGAAAAAGTTCTTCCTGCAATCCTGGCTGCTACACCAGTCTTAAATGAAAAGTACAGTGTGAAATCAAAGCCTAGCAAGATAAGATGAGTAAACCATAGGGCCTACTGTGTGTCTGACCATGAGAAGACTAATGGCATCCATTGTGTGTTTAATGAAGGGAAGAGAGATCTAAGCATCAGACTATACAGATAGTTTTTGTTAATGAAGGGTCTTAAAGTGACTTAAAATTCCAAAGGAAGTATAGAAGAGGTACAGATTAAAATATTACAGAATAAATCTCATAATCTGAAAGCACGTATTTTCAGGGAGATTTAACTGCGTCTGTTGTTCTGAGCTCTTCTCTTCATCTTTACATTAGGTCACCTTTGGGGAAAAGTAGTAATTAGTGATGTTGCAACATGTAATGTAATTGGTAATTCACTGAGAAGTAGCTAGAGATGATGTTAATGACTAATAATATTATTTGAAACTGCTGCTTATCCAGAGGTTTCCTGTAATTTTCCAAAGGATCTGAGCATTCATCTAATTCGCCAATGGATAAAATGGAGCACAAAGAAGGAAAATTATGTCAGCAGGCATCAATCCGGTAGATCCAGAGTGGTGGCAGTGACTAGTATTATTCCACATCCATTTTTTAACCTTGTTCCCATTATAGTTCCAGCCATATAGGCATGAATGTGGGTTGTTTTGTTTAGGAGAACATTTCACTTAAAATGACTGGAATAACCTTGGTGTATAAGCCACTGTATGATGAGCTCTTTGACTGTCATCATCTTTTAGATCTAGAATATTTCAGTATTTGCAATATTTTGTAGCTTTGGAGCAAGAAGCATCTGCCATTTCCTTTTTAATTGCTGGTCAGCCTGTGTTGAGCCAACTGGCGGCTGGTGGGAATGAAAATTCTACATGGTTATACTCATCTGTCAGTCAAGTAAGGGAACTAGCCACATTTGCTGGTGTTTAAGTGATATTCCCAGTCTGGCTCCAGATACCTAGCAGAATTGCAAAGTAAATTGAGGTCATGGACCTTCAGGCAGAATCTTTACCTCTTTTTTTTGGTTTGGTTTTCTGTCAGGGGAGGGTGAGTGGTTTGTTAGGCTTATTTCTTGTTTTGGTACAGGTTTTGTTTATTGTGGTTTTTTCCCCCCTAAATTGAAGGAATGCAATGTGAAAGTGCGTTGTCTATACAGGATAGCTTGAGTATGATCCATGAGTCCTGAATGTATTTAAGTGGGAAGTTTTGAGTGAAAAGCATTCAAATAAGAACTTTTTTTTTCCACTACTTTGAGAGATTACAAAAAATTGGGATCTTTGATTTATTTATTTTTTAACCTCATAAAACAGCCTCATCTAAACTGATGCTGTAGATAACCAATCATATCGGCAAACAGATTCGGCAGTTTCTCCTCTTCATTTTCTCTGTGCAAAGCAAATAGCAAGAGTCACCTTCTAAAAATATGCAAGTACTTTCTTAGTTAAAAGCCAGTGGACGCTGAAGAGATGGGCCCTGTTCTTTGAATTACCAGCAGCACTTCCACTGAAGAGTAAATTTACTGAGTAAACATCCCTGGGGAGAAGCTGGTAATTAAGTGCAGGTTTCTTAGCCAGCTGCTCCTAACCAAGAAAGCAGTTGTTCATTTTTAAATATCTAGGCTATGAAGAGGGGCACTGAAGTTGTACAAGTTGCCAGAGAGGTATTTCCTGGTAGAGATGACAGAAAACTGTTATTTGATATTCTTCAATCAGCAATGAACAAACAACATTTCCACTTGATGAGTTTCAAATGGCTTTCTGGGCTAAATACTTCAATTTTTTCATAATTGCAATATTAATAGCCTCACTAATGTTTCCCTCCAGTTGTTTAATTGGTGCCTTCCTTCTTTATTTTCTCTTTTAGCAGCAGCTCAGATAGTGCTGGAGGTGGGTAGGGGTTGCATCCTTAATACCTCACTGACTGTTATGAGCGACTGACTACCAGTTTGAGCCGACTGTACGAGGTTCTGTTGCTTCTTAACATGTGGGTGCTTCTGTTGCAGTGGGACGTGCAAGTATATTCTAAAGTCCTCATCCTAATAAAATGTTTAATTTTCTACATACATATTTCTCTCAAGCTGGACTTGTCAGCTGCCTTGATTTAAATGATTTTTCCTGAGTTATATGATGGTGATAAAGTTGTACATTTTACATATGCCAGCTACTCATGCTCCCTGGACTTACCTCAGCTTCTCTGAGGGGTGCAAGATTTCTTGCCAGCTGTTCTAACCAGTTTAAGTCATTAAAAACTGCTATTGGAGTTGTTATAGGTGTTGGGTTCAATCTGGGCTCATTTAAAACCTGTTTCTATAAATGACAGACCTGCAGAGGAATCTCAGACCCCCAAGGGCATGTCATTCCCTTTCTTGCTGTTTGGTTCTTTGTGACAAAATGACACAAGACCTGTAGTCCTGGTGACATGTGTGACAAGAGCCTGACTTACAAATAACATTTTTCTTCAGGCTAAGCACTTTGAAGTCTCTATACCAGCATAGTATCCTTGTATTACCAGTAGCCTCAAGAGCTTCTGCTTCATCATTCTCATCCTCAGAAAAAAAGACGGAAGCAGTTGGAAAGCACCATGCTATTCCTATAACTGCCTGGTGGTTGGTTATATTGACACTGATCATTAGTGTACTGCTAGCAAGCAGTAACCCAGACCTCCATCACAACTGAAACAGTTTCTTGAGCGTTCTGTTTCAGAAGCAGCATCCCCTACCTATTCACCAGTATGGGACAGCATAAATACTGCCCTTTGGTCTCTGTTTCCTGGAACTTTCCTCAGCACAAGGAGAGCCCTCAGAAATCTTGCTGAAATGGCTCTGTAGCTGCTTGATATGAGCACAGCGATGTCATTCAGCCCTACAGTCATGGATTATACTACTGCAGGTTACAGACTGAACGCCACAGTGGTGTTTAGCAAGCCATCTTTGATACTGGCTGTGGCCTAGTCATAGTAGCATTGCAGCCCATGTGGACTCATTTCCTGCAGAAGTGGAGAAAAGAGGTCATGCTGTGGCTGAACTCTGCCTACTCCACTCTCAGGCTGTTCTGGAGGTAGCACAGCGCATCTCCATGCTGATCTGCAGTCTGCAGTGGTGCTTACCTACAGAATTCAAAGCTAAAAGGGATGGCTGTAATAATCAAGTGAGAATCTATTCTTACCTAGTACTGCTGGGGTAATATGCCCCGTAAAATTCCCCTGCCTGAGGCCGAAGCCATGATACCTCTCTTTTCTTCCCGCTCTCTTTTATGGACTTTATAGAAATGGCCTCCAGCAATTCCACATATATTAGAGAAGGAAGAAAACACAACATGCAGTGCATTGCTCGAGCATTATGGCACTCCAGGTGTGCATGCCCAGACACAGGGAACTGAAAAGAGGTTGACAAGCATGACTGCAACAAGTCTGTCAGAAATTGCACTGCTTATGGTTATTGTGAATCCCTATTGTGAGGCAGGAATGATGTAACAGTGAGAACAGAGCTGGTTTATATACACAGATTTTTATTTGTGATTAGTGACACTGGGATGATGTGGATGGATAAATTCAGCAGACCGGATAATCAAAATTTAGAGGACAAAAAAAATGCTTAATAACTATTTAATTAATAATCCATTTATTTTGCCTGTCAAATAGCAAAATGGTAATGTGTATTCTGCCAAAGAAGTGATTCTGTATTCTGCCAACATCAAAAGTTTTGATAAGTGCATACCAAAATTAGCTCTCAGCTACACTGATGTAAGTTCCCAAACATCTCTGGAGACACGAGCCCATGTACTCCTGATTTATATTAATGCAAAGTTGACTGCAGGAAAAATGCCAACTTGAATAAAATGATTCTGAAGAACAGCAATAAAAAGGAAAAAAAAAGTTGCTATTGGAATTTAAAGGAATTGATGTGATGCTATTAATTCGTCTCTTTAAACAATTTAAGGTAAAATTGTACCACTATAGATAGGTAAGATGTGTTCTTAATGGACATGAAGAATCTGCTCCAGTGTCTCCCAGCAAATGGAACAGATGATTTCTGCTTTAAAATGTTTCTAATGTAAGACAATGGGTAAATCCCTTCTGGACGTTAGGAAATACCACTTCTCTGAAAGAGTGGTCAGGCACTGGAATGGGCTGCCGAGGGAGGTGGTGGAGTCACCAACACTGGAGGTGTTCAAGGAATATTTGGATGTTGTGTTGAGGGTTTAGTGAGAGCTATTGGTGATCGATGGATGGTTGGACTGGGTGATCTTGTGGGTCTTCTCCAACCATGGTGATTCTATGATTCTACCTGAGAGTCGAGATAGATCATATATCTGATGGCTGTCTTTGAACACAAATGTGCTATTTACTACATTGATTGCCTGGCCCTAGGAGCACTGTTTATATTTCATATGTTGGTGTGACCATAGCATTCGACAAGAGCAGACATATGCATTTACATTTACAAAGTAATCAACTAGTACAAGGTCATGCTCCATTTTCTGCACTAAGACCCTTTCAGAGGCTTCAGGTAAGAGGTGTATGAGTGGCTGATAGAGTTCTGGGGCACGATTTTCAGTTAGAATCGATCTGTTTCTCTTTCGCAATGCATTTCAGCTTACTCCGTGTGGTCATCTCAGCTGTGGTGTGCAGGGTCAGACAACCTTTCCACTTTTATTGACTCTCCCGCTGCCCAAAAAATCAGGTCTGAAAAGGTCCCTTAACTTCTTTGCACTATGGCTTCTTTTCTTATGTCTTTCTGGAGTAAAGTGATTATAAGACATTTACATTTTTATTCCCTGTAGATGCTTCTTTTGTTTGGTAGCAGAAAATGGGATTATGATTTAAGTTTGGGCTTGTAAGTGCAACAAGAATGGTGATAAACAGCAGCTCCTTGGTCTGGATGTGAGGGGACAGGAGCTTTGCAGTATGAATCGAAGCAGCTGAATCAGGACCTATAATATCACAATGAATAATTTAGTAGTTGTTACTGACCTTGATATCTTCAAAAATATTCCCCTCTGATACGTGTGAGAAAATGCCTTTAAATCCTTTAAAAAACAAAACAAAACAAAAAAAAACCCTCGCCCGATCCAGTAAACCTCTCAATCAGCTAAAAAGCCTTCATCCTAATAATGTGTTATCATTTTCCCACTCATCTTTGGTAACTTCATCTCTGTCCTGCAAAGCTCAGAAAGAGATGGTGGCTCAAATGGGATTGTACAGACTGTTAGAAAAAAGTGCAGCTCTTAGGAGCCAGAGCAGCAAACATCCTGGTGAAACAAAGGAAGAGAGACAATCTGAGTGATCTTTTTTTTAACGATTCGATGATTCTATGATCTTAACTGTACTTTGAGTCTAGTTTGGAAGAATTATTAACAATAACTATGGGTTTTATAGAGGTTGCAAAATTCCCCCTCTGCAGGAACTTTATATGTTATTTTAAACTCATAAAGTGGTTCTGCAGTAGCCTGTAGGACAGGAGAGTTGACCTTATCGCAGGAGAATTTGCAAGGCTAAAAAGAGAAGTTGTGTCCGTGCTATGCAGTGAGGAGAGCAGCCCCTTGCTGCCTCTCAAAAACGTCACTGTGCCCCATGCACTTGTGACAGCTCATGCAGCCATGCCTCAGGCTGCTTGTGCTGCCTTGTGACTTGGACACAAGCATTGCCTCTGCAAACGCTGAAGCCAGTCTTAGAGCAAACGCTGTGTGAAAGCATCCCTCGGTGACAATGAGTCAGTCAGTCCCCTTCATTCAGCATTGGTAATGTTTGCCTGTAGCCTTCTGCAAAACCTAGTGGCTCTTGGAATAGTCTGGCTTTGCGCTGACGTAAGCACTGAAATGGAAGGAGATAGGAGTTTTTACAATGGTTTTCAGAAAAGGGAATGAATGAAGAACCCTTAGCTCAAGGTTGCAATGCTGTCCTTTGCTTTATCCTTTGGGACACTAGGAAAATAGCCTTGGAAAAGCTTTTTAACTCATAGTACCATTGTTGTTCGACCCATTTTGGTGGCTGATGCATAAAAAAGTGCCCCGAAAAAGCTTACTAATTTTTTTTCTCTCTGCTGCTTTAGTCGCAGAAAAGTAAGCTTGAAAGAATTTTATCTGAACACTTTCTTCCCTTCTCAATTTTGCATCTATAGTTGCATCTGGTCGTTTGTGAAAGATAAAAATTCATATTGAATTCCTTGTTTTCTTATACATTCTGATTTGTTATGCTACTGTTGTTTATATCAGATTTTATTTTTTTCTACAAAGACTAAAAGAGATACTTGAGATTTGTTTTTAAATTAATTATTTTTTCAAATAGTTCAGAAAACCAAGGTCAAAGTTGTTTATTTTCTGACATCTTTTACAGTATATCTTTTCTTACATCACATATAAATCATAATGAGTCTGGGCCATTAAATGCTTGAAATGAAGTTACGGTTGTCACAGTTTTCACTGTTTTCTGTATTGTCTATTATGTCTGGATGAAATCTTGACTTGGAACAGTAAAGTCTGCAAGTATTAGTTTACCAGAACAGTGCAAGACCTGCATGCCCTCTGGTGGAAGCAACCCTTCACAGACTAATGTACGGAGATCAACTCCCGAGGCCTTGCTTGGTCTGGCTTGTGGACAGAAACTCTCCTTTGAAACACTCAGTTACTCAATTAAGTTAGTTTCTCCACAGCAGAGTTTATTAGCTAGTAAGAAGGAAAACCCTTCTATGAGTTTCTTTTTTCATTAAGGTGTGAACTCTTTCATTTCTCCTCAACCTGTTTCTTGACTTTTTAACCTTGTTTCTTCACTATAATAAAAAGAAAATGAGTTATATGTTGTGTAAAGGTATTGAACAGTATCTCATTGTGGACACGGGTTTTATAGAATTCTGTTCTGCTTTTAAGGAAGTTTACAGGTTCGATACAAGTTGAGTAAGGATGGACTGCTCATCTTCACGATTGACTCTGGAAATTTTGCCAACCGAGAGATGCATCATGTGAAGATAAACAGAGAAGGCAGAGAGCTCCTCATTCAGGTATGTCATGGCTTGTTTTCAGGGCTAGATTCCCATGGGAGGTGAGGTCTTTCCTTTGCCCTGTTCCCTTGCATTGCCTGTTTTACCAAGGCAGGATGAAGAGGACCACCTTACCGCTCCTTCCGTTTTCCTTCTGAGCCTAATTACTACACTTCAAATTACAAAACAAATTTGTCAGGTCTGGGCCACAGCCACTTAACAGAGAAGAGTGGCAGGGACTGAAGAGAAGCCATGTGTTAATAAAAGAAAAGAACGAGAAAGGGAAAGAAACACCTGGAGCACCATCATTTTTCTTTCCTTTGCAATTTCCATTTCTGGGTGGTGAATGATCCACGGTTAACACAGCAACTAAGATAGGTACGCCTAATTCTGTAGGAAGGAGGTTTACACTGACTCTCAGGGCTCTTCTCAAGTAGCAGTCTTCTACTGTCTGCTGCACTGTGGTTTTCTTCTATGCAGAACAAATTCTCCACAGTACATTTATAGAGAGGCCTCCTTTGTGTGCATCCTGCAGTGCCTAGACGTGGATTTTGGGAAGCAGGGGAATTTCAGTGTCAAACATTTAAACTTTTCTGCAGGGGAAGTTTCTTTAAAGCCCTTTATATGACTGTTCTCGTGCACCTTTCAGCTTCTCATGCAAAAATCAAAGCATATTCACTTTGCTATCTTTAGAAACTGAATCATGCTTGGGGGCAGAATTATTTGCAGCTGAGGTTCTTCCCACGAGTTTGCAGGACAAAGGTCTAGGTGTGTCTACATGCTGTTTTAATGAACTAATTTTACTGACCTCTTCCAGGTTGATCAAGTTATCAAACTCAAACACAACTTTTCTGAGATTGATTTTAAGGCCATCAAATCACTTACTTTGGGCAAGGTCACAGGTAGGTTTTACTAAAAACATTCCTGAGTCATCGTTTATAATAGCGTTTGAGTTAACCTGTGTTGTGTGCTGGCTTTTTAATAGTTGGGTTTTTTGTGTGCGTGGCTGATTTAGCTGTAAGGGTTATCCCAAGCAGTCTACTACTCCTACTTATATAGCTCATCAGTGCAAAAATTTGGCAGCTTTACTTGTTTGTACTCATAGCAATGTTAGCTTCTCCCATTGCTCACTCCAGTAAAGTGATTCATATTGCCTGTGTGGCTGCACAGGGTGGCATCTTGGCCTAATGATATCATTTTGCTGACTGTAGCCTGCTCCTCTGAAGCCATTTCTGTTTCCTAATGATAAGAAGAACAGCGCTGTGAGCCTTCATCCTCTCTACCCTTATTGCACTCCCTGTCCTTTACTGTTTGAATTCTGCAAGGAACATTTCTGTTACATATAGCACTGAGGGCACAATTTTGCATGCTCTGTGCATGTACGTTTTTTGAATTTACCCTTTCGCACTGCAAAGCTATTACAAGACTGGGAAAACTTTGCCAGAAGTTTGGAAATTACAACTCTATTTTGCTGTCAAGTTTGTGTCTTATTTCTTCGTATAAGCCTCATGCATTCCTAGTAAGATTTTAAATATTTCCTTGGTTATAAAGATTTTAGCCCTTTGTTAGAATTGGACCTCCATATGAAGTTTGCTTGTTTCACTACTTCAATTTATATGCTTGATTAATAGCACCCAAAGCCTCCAGGTAGCTAGACAGAAACAATAGATGTCCTCTAATGTCTACCAGCGCAATGTAATTGTATATAATGACATCAGTGCATTTTGCACTGCGTAGGTTAAAGACAGGAACTGATTTTCCCCTTAATTAGAGCTCATGTTTGTTTAAAAATGTAGAAAGCTTTCAGACCTTTGTGGGTGGGTTTGAGGAATTTTCAGACCAAAGCAGAGCTGAACTAAAATCTCATTTTGTCAAGTTTCATCTGTAGTGCTGAAAACAAGCATTGCTCATATCATGACCTCTGCATAAAGCTATAGATAACAAATCAATAAAACTGAGACTTTCTAACCAGCAGATGGAAAATAGCACAAAGACCTTGAAACATGTAATCAGAAAACTTACAAGGTGCAACTCAGCCTCATGGGGGAAACTAGATGTAGCCACAAAAATAGGAGTAATTTTACAAGTACAAGTTTCTTGCAATGTCAAAAAGCCCGGATGTATCTCCAGGGATTTGGCATTCAGTTCCATTGAACACTACAGATTTGTCTCTAGATAACTTTTAACGGATATGTCCTTCTCCATTTTTTTCTCTTTTCTCCAAAGTTTCTGGATATTTTCTATTAGTAATAATAAGGTAGCAATGATTTTCTGTAATGGCGCTAGAGCCATAAACTTGCTCATCCAGTTGATTGGAGATCTTATTGCTGTACCAGGAATCACACAATTAATCCCAGAAAGTCAATTTAATTTCAGCCTAATCCTAGATCTGGTTTCTTTTTCACATATTAAATGAACTTCCTCAGACTTTTCTCTTCTGTGTCAGGAATTCATTGGCCAAGTTAAATCTGACAGCTGTGCTAAGGAGAGTCCTTATACCCTCCCCAAATTGCAAATCACAGTCTTCTCTGAGTCTTCTCCAGGCTGAACAGGCCCAGCTCTCTCAACCTTTTCTCATATGAAGGATGTTCCTGTCCTTTAATCATCTTCGTAGGCCTTTGCTGGGCTTGCTATAGCAAATCTGTGTCTCTCTTCTGCTGGGAAGTCTAGAACTGGACCCTGTACTCCAGTTGCAGAAAAGCCATGCAGGGTACAAAGGGAAGATCATCTTCTGTCTGCTGGCATTGCTCTTCCCAAGACAGCTCTGGATGCTAGGATAAAATTGGCCACCTTTGCTGTGAGGGCACACTGCTGACTCATGGTCAGCTTATTGTCCCCTGGTACCCTCAGATCTTTCTCTACAAAGCTGCTTTCCAATTGGTTAACCCTGTCAGTGCTGGTGGATGAGGTTATTCCTAACATAAATATAGGCCTTTTTGTATTTTCTTCATCGAACTTTATGAGGTTCTTTTTTGCCTATTTCTCCAGCTTGTCAAGGTCCCTCTGAATGGTGGCACAACAATCTCATCTATCAACTCTGGTTTGTGTCTTCTTCAATCTTACTGAAGTTGGAAACTGTCCAATACTGACAGGCTACACTCTGTCATTTTGGGAATACATACTCATAATTTATTTCTACTGTTATATGGATAAAATTTTAACCGTAGCTTCTTCTAATGATGGTTCACTGAAAGGTGAATACTGTTGACCTAAGCCAACATTCTTCAGCCAACTTCTTCCGTGTTATTGTTCATCAAATTCTCAGTAACAGCATAAACTCATAGAGACAGGAGATCCAGACTTGACTTAATTCTTGTAGTCCTTATTTTGAATTTAGATGCCTATTAGGTGACCTTTGTAAGAGAACCATATAGAAAAGCTTTGTTCTACTTATTTGTGCTATACTTGTCTGAAAATCTGTCTTCTAACCTGCCAAGACTGCACATTTGCTTGCTCCAAGTTTGATCGTGGTTGCTTAACCTACATAATCTCAATTTCTATCTTGACTCCACTGTTCATTTTCAACTGGCTGAGAAATCTCTAAGAGCTTCCACAGTGACATCACCAATGGATAAAGGAAAGGCAATAGATATATAATAGATACTATTTTCTGCCTTTGAAATCTGCTATGTTTTTGAATGGCTGTCCTACACCCAGCTCAGGATTCCAGGAAAAAGCTTTCAGTTCAAGGCAGAGGGGGATCACCTGGAATTCAAAATATAGGGACTCTCATTTTGCCACAGACTGCTTGAATGACCTTGGGCAAGCCATTTATGTGCAGTTATAAAGGTAAGTAGGCATTTTATTCCCACTGGAATCAATCCGAGCTATAGTATCTCTGTTCTCTATCAGTAAAGCCTGGATAATAGAACATGCCTACATAACAGGGATGCTGTGAGGATAAGAGCATAAAAGGTTGTGAGCTGTTCAGATCCACAGTAACAGGGCCGTATAGCTTCCTTAGAAAGATCAATCTAAATATAAATGTGGCTTTGAAGACAGCAGAGTAAAAAGTAGCAGCATTCAAGTAGCCAACAGATATTTGTTGAATTCCTCCTCACAGTATCCAACAGCGACACAGAAATATTATTATCCCATAGTTCATTGCCACTCTTCTTCACATATATAGAGCAAAGACACAAAAGGACTTACCCAAAGCTCATCGCTATTGATGTGAGTCTTTCCGCGGACTTCAGTGAGTACTGGTTTCAGACCCCAAGTGGGTCATACAGTTTATGGCAAAGCCTTAGTGAAATCTTAACCAGAGTCCCAGTTCATTTACTTTTAGTGCTCCTTGCAGAGATCATACTGCTGTACTTAACCACATGAGCTCTATTGGCAATTTGACCTAACAATGAGGCTGGCTCTGCTTTAAACAAGGGAGAGAACTTCATGACCTCCAGAGATGTCTTTCTTTCAACTTA
>JACDJE010000005.1:3529529-3557518 GCA_016647715.1 Pavo muticus
AGGCAAGGGCAGGCAAGGGCAGGCAAGGGCAGGCAAGGGCAGGCAAGGGCAGGCAAGGGCAGGCAAGGGCAGGCAAGGGCAGGCAAGGGCAGCGCGCTCTTCGAAGACAAGTTTATTCTTTTACTTTATTATTGCAATAATGGGCACACTCTCCCATTGTCAGTCAAATCCATTCCATTTAGATTCCCTGGGTCTAACAAAGTTACATTTCCATACATTTTCTTTTCCCATACATATGTCTTTTTTCAACTCAGACTGATAATAATTCCTCAAAACTAACGATATATATTGCAGTATGGAGGACAGCAGCATAACAGTTATTTAGAATAGCAATTTCTTCACCCATTTATGATCCCAGTACAAACAAGTCTTAAGTCTTGGATCAGAGCATAATCTGCATTACAGATTCTAAGCTACTAAGGGATGTGGGGAAGAAGTGTAAGTTAACAACAGCTAAGAGTGAGATTCTAGCAAATGGTTTACAGAGCAGGGATAGTCACCACCAAGGCATCCAGCGATGTCTCATTGGTCTGTGGGGAGGCAGGAGGTTGGTCAGTGACATCTCTTTGACTTACAAGGCTTCATTTTGGCAGATGCAGTTCCCATTCTTCCTCAGAACTCTTCAGGCCCAACTACACCAATTATCAGGAGCATTATGTCCTGTCCATAACAGTGGTGGTAGCTGTCAGGGTACCCACATTTTTGTTCATCAGGAGAAGAGCACCTGTCCTCTTACCCCTGTGCTCATGATAGTCATTACCTTCAAAAACTTGTTGGAAAGGTCAAGCCTTGGATGGGTGCCATTGGACAGCCTTTGAGCCAAGCATTCTACAGCTTCTCATGTCTCAGATGGCTGCCTCTGAACAGCTTTGAAGCAAGCATTTTTCCCCACTTCTCACACCACCCAGCAGTGCAAAGCTTGTTATCACTGTCCCATGGTGGTTTCAATATAGAAAATATTCCTCCACCATTTTAACAATACAGGAATGGCTGCAACAATTATAGCCTGAACTTATACTATCATTGTAGGGCTATTTTCTTTACTGCAGACTCTTTGCACTCTAAATGCCTACTTCCTGGTAGGACCTTACCCTGGAAAAAAATCTCTTGAGTATGTTAGAGCTCTAAAACTGTTTTCTCCCTAGTAGCCTAGTAAAGTCTTAGAGAAAATCAAAGTGGCTACTTGGGAGAGATATTTAGGAGCTGCTGACATTACTTAAAATAAAAAAAAATCTTGACTAGCACAAGCACTTCACACAGACCAAGGTCTGAGCCAATAATGCCATCGTGTCCACATTAAAGAGAGACAAAATCCATTCAGAATTTCAGATCTTAATACCACACTTAAATGTCTGTTTCTTTGATGATAATATTGCCTAAATAACTGTTAAAGCTTATCTACTTCTATCTAGAAATCTTCTTTTTGGATTGTATTCTTGCTGCTTGGATTGATCTTAGCTGTCTGCTTGTGAGAAGGGCATGTATTCTTTTGCACATTGTCTCTAGGTGCTTTTTTTCCTATTTTCTTTCTATAGATTCTGTTTTGAGCTCATGCTGGCAATGTTGTGACAGATTAAGATTCCAACACCAAAAATTTTGACGTCATAAATTTCACATTGCAATTCAAAGCAGAGCTTCATTTTCAGTGACAAGCTGTCTTTTAGAAAACATACCAGTTGCATGCCTGAAATTCTCTCTGCTATGCCTAATGAAACATAAGTCTCTAATCTTCCTCTTGGCATTAAATATTCAGTTGCTAGCAAGCAAAATCTGGAACATCCTGCCCATTCCTGGGAAAACTTGAGAGAAAAAGTACTTTTACTTTGTTCTCGTTGTCCTTTGCTTTTTCAGAACTATTTCTGAAGTACATGGAATATCTGGTACCCTACTTCTTGCTCAAGCACATCATCTTCATAAGGAAGAGGAAGCTTCATTTTTTTCCTCATAAAATTATGTATGTTTTGGGGAAATGAACAATTAAATTCTGCAAAAGCTGAAAAAAATTCTCTCTCAATGCCGCTCCCCTGTACACAAGTCATTCAATGTAACAGTTACATCCTGTTATCATCTCAGATATACATTATCCACACAAGCATTCATAGAGCACCACACATCATTCACATCCAAGTTGTAGAGGATTCTTGTTGACCTCAGTGAAAACCCCACTTTCTGAATGACATACAGCATGCACCTGAAGTCTTAGAAACCCATATCTGCATACATGGAATTTTTAACAGAAGGCTCTGGGGTTGTTTTCAGTTTATTCTTTGATATTATTTTTTTTCCTTTTTCTCTTCCAAATTTCAAAGCTTTCTAACAACAAATCGTCTAGTTCTCATTCATGCAAAGCTTACTTTGACAACAGACAATGGGAATTGGCACTTAATTTGACTTTTAAAAAAGCCTTCAGTGATCTTAGACTTTTCAAGCTACCGTACCATGAAAAAAGAATTCACTATTTTGTAGGTTTTAACCTTTTGCACAATGGGGCAGAACAGAACAATTTAGATTGCCCGATGCCTGAAAGATACCAACAAATCCACCTTTTGTGTCAAAGTTAATAAAAAAGGAAATGCTGAGAATACTAATGTTTACAAAGATTTTTGCACATTCACAAACAATAACAAATACTGCAAACTGGACTTTGTTTTTATTTTATATAAACCTTTGTGCAGAAACTTGGAAATGACTCTTTGTCTGTTTTCTAAGAACTCCACCAAAAATCTCATTGAAAACCCAAACACAATATTTTCCTACACACTGAGGAAAACAAATGTGAACCTATGCATGCCTACAGGGTTTTTTCAGTGTCAAAGTCTTACTGCTTACCTTCACATCTCTCTTCCTGGAAGTTGTTTGCAGACCAGAAGTTGTCCTCATAACTCCTCTGGCAGCAATAGTTCATCAAACTGAGCTTTTCCCCAGTAAGACTCATGAGAGATAAAGCTTACACTATACCTTGCTTTGCTGAGATACAGCAAAATTCTTCCACCTTATACTTCTAACTTAAGAAATCTTTCTTGGCTTGTTCCCTCTGGCTACATGACATCGTGGACACAGATCCTGAGTGCCAAAATTAACATGCGATTCGTGCTACTTTTGAGATGGCTTACTATTTTCTTAGACATAAAAGACATCTGTGTTATTCAGGTAGCAAAATCAGTTTCAAAGATGTAAGAGGCGCTCTTTTTTCCTAAATTATTTTGGCTTAAAGTCTGTAAAATTATTGCATTTGATTGATAGTAGAAAAATTGGACCCTACTTTAATGTCTAACATCATAATCTTCCCAGCTATGAAAATAAACTTCAAAAGCTGAGAATTCTTATTTTCCAGCATCATTGGAATTACTTCCAGAGTTTTCAATGCTAAAATTTTTTCCAAAAGTAGGTAACTTCTAAAGGTTTGCATAATTACTGGTACTGTTTTTGTACGTGTGGGTTTTGTCTTGTTTTTTTCTTGTTTTATTTTAGTTTGGTTTTCCTTTTCTTTTTTAATTGACCTTGCTACAAGACACATCATGCTACAGACCTCTCAGCAGTATGAATTTCAATTTCTGGAAAGTAAATAAATGAAAGCTTGGAAGAAAGGGAAGATGGCTTTGCTGTCCTAAAATGGCTTTCCAAAACAACCTTTGATATTAAAACAAAGATCCAAATAAAAAAAGGCATGCCTTTGAATTGACTTTGTGAAATTTAAATCAACACAGACACATACATTAATTGTTCCATCTCATCTTCAGGCTTGAAAAGAGCACAGAGGCACTAGTTTGGATTTGGATTAAATGAAGTAGTTTTGAATTTTGTTGTATTAATGGAATAGGGCTAAACAGAATGATAGCCTAGCTCATAACTAGGAGGATTCTTAAGAACTCTGATTATAAATTATAAATATAAGAAGTGCTGATGCTATCAACATGATTAGGTGGACTGGAAAAGTAAGTTAAAGAATCGACACCCAGAGAAGGGTGGAAGCCTATATTAGTAAGCTATTTAATACCGAGCCAGATGAATCGTTGTTTAATAGACAATAGAGAGTAGGATCATTCATGAAAAGAGCGGAGGAAGTAAAATACCTTGAAGATGTATCCGAAACTGATATTATTGTGTTACCTGAAAGTTGAAGAGGATCATCTCAGATTCTGTGATGATCGGTGTTGTCATTTTTACTGTTTATTATTTGTGTTTTTTATTGCTATTATTGGTAGTGATTAACATCCACAAAGTGTTATATACTGTCAAGACAGTAGAAAAAAGGGTAAGAAAAGTAATGCAGTTTTCTGTCCAAGCCAACTTGATAGTAAGCCAAGGGAAAACCTAAACATTTGAGATCAAATGAAATAAAGCAGTCATTAATATGATAAAAGAACTACTCATTTTTAACATGTCTTCCTAAAACTGACAATCCCCAGACTATTTTTCTGTTGTGTTGCAGATAGTTTATCACTGGACCCTGAAGTCTCAAAGGCAAATGCCTATGGTTTCACTGGCTGCATGTCCTCTGTTTGGTATAACCACATTGTTCCCCTGAAAGCAGCCTTACGCCATCCCAGCATCGCTCCTGTGACTGTCAAGGGCTCCCTGACTGAATCCAGCTGTTCGTCCCTAATGGAAACTGATGTGAACACAGCAACCACAATATATTCCTCTTCAGGTAAGTTCTGCCTAGAGGAGAAATGGAAATTAAAAGAAAACCGGAGTGCAGGATTCCCTTTATTTTTACTGTAATGCAGTTGTGAGAGTGTTATAAACGCTGGAACGGCAAACTTACATTCTCTAAGAACTTAAATGTTAAGAATGGGCATTAAGATTAGCCAATGCCACTTTAAAAAGACTTTGTACCACATTATCCCTATAGCAAATAAAAAAATCCCAGTCAGTGTTAACAGCATCTGAAGTATGGTTATATGCCTCATTTGCCATTCCCATCCGCTCTAGGTAGCTCCAGTGCTGCAGATCTCAAAGGAAAACATAAATGTTACACAGATTTCATATCCCAGTGGTGATCAGCAATAGGAATCTTAAAACAAACAAGGCAAATCCGTTCCCACTCTAGCAGAAAGGAGCAAAACCCTTTGTACAAACCCCTTGACAGATATGTATGACATCCATTAAATGCCCGTACTTGATTCTCTCAGGCTAAAGAGAAGCAACAGTACTGGAGCATTACCAGTAAGGCAATTCCAACAGTTTATGTCTTTCAATCCTGAGACTGTCCTCTGGGAATCTGAAGTATTTTACATACATGAATTTGTATGCAGAGGAGACTCAGAGCAGCTGGGAGCATCCTCACCACTAACAGGGGCAATTGAGTTGCTGCTTTAGTCACCAGCAGATGTGGCAAGAATCCTTATGACCAGAAATGGGTACAAATTAAGACATGATTTTTTTGCCCCTTGACCTATGAAGCCACTTTGTCTTCTCTGAGAACTATTACAAGTTCATTATACATCATGATTCCTACATTTGTACTTGCATCAAATCTCCTTTTCCTGCAGCTTCTACTTAAGATATTCAACAGAAAACAAATGATGCTATTACCATTTTGCATAAAGAAAGAGGCTGATTACTCTGAGCACACTGTATGTGCTGCTTCCCACCTCCAGCTTTCTTCTCTCCACCTAGAGCTGTCTGAAGCATTTGCTATGAAGCACACAAAAAATGTGCATTGCAGATACAAAATGGGCAATAACACTGAAAATATTAACTCCTTGCACTGTGATCTGTCACCTCAATGACCTAATTTTTCTGACGAGTTTAAAAAGCAGTAATATTTGAGGCTCATAACTACAGGACAGGACATGGAGCAGAAATTAGTATATTTGGACTCGGGTATTAATATTTTAGACTCAACTGAACTCTCACATCAAGGTTAAGCACTGACACATCAGAAACGATGAGTGAACAAGATCCATACACTCATACCTCAGTTATCCATACACTCACCTTCCGATTGGGAAACCCAAATCGAAAAGTGACTTACTGTGATTTTGATATTTAACGAAGATATATAAATCACCTTATTCCTTACTGAGAAACAGTGAGGTACTGGCATTCTGAATGCTTTACTGATGGCACAGAGATATCGGGCTCTAACTTGGTATTTTTTTTGTGTATTAAAATAATGTAAATGCCAGAGTAGATTCAGCTGGTGGAATTCTGATATAGAATCACCAAGGTTGGAGAAGACCGAGAAGATCATCCAGTCCAACCATCCACCTATTACCAGTAGTTCCCACTAAACCACATCCCTCAACACAGGCAGCTAGAACAGTACAAGTCCCTTATTCTACAGCGCTTGAGCTGGAGCTGCTATTCCCTAACAAAAAGGAACAACAGGTTTGCTAGAGGCTACCTTGCCTGTGGGATCTATGAGATGGTAGAGTTCAGTAACCTCAGAAGAAGGAAAAAACACTGTAGTTATGACTGTAATCCCAAACTTCAGGAGAACAGCCTTTTGCACAGTCACGGGCCTGCTTGGAAAAATCTCATAGGATACAGACCTCTAATAAAACTGATTTCCAAGATTTACTTCAGTTTCTTCTGGTAAAAGCCACCAGAAAACTATCATGATTTGGTATCATTTAGTGTCAGAGCTTACATAATCTTTTTTGGAATTAATCATATTGGATTCGTTTTGATTTTTTTTTAAGCCAGATACTTAATTTCATTTTTCCATACGTATTTAATAGTCTTACATTACTCTATTTGAACAATTCCATGCATCAAATACTGAGTAGAGATTTTACATTAGTACAGTAGGGCTGGCATTCAACAGATGTGAATTTTTATTGTCATTAAGTTCACTGGAAACATCTGAGGACTCAATACACTTTATCTGCATTTATGTGTAACATTTTTTTTTAACCCTGTTCCAGTCCCACAAATAAAATAAGACGAAACTTTACCATGAGTATTTGTTGCTTGGCAACATCACTATAGGCACCTAAGATCCAAATAATGGAAATATTATAAATAGGTGTCCAAATCTGTCAATTACATTCATGGTGATAATGGGTGTACTGGAGGCATTCAATTCACCACTTTTGTGCTGTAGCTCAGACAATGAATTGCAGATGTAGGGAATCCTGACTGTTTAGTACATACATGTTTCATGAGAAATCCCTCCACACCTAGAACCCACAGTACATTTGCATCTTTTAAAACATGCAACCTCCTTGAGACTGATGTCTCCTTCATTTCCTTGGGACTTGAGCATTGTAGGAGAGTAAAGAAAAAAGTACCCCCCATTAAGATCTTAAACAGCCCAAAGCCACTGTCTTTGCAAACTCATCACCTCTTGATACACAATTATAGAACAGTCGCCCGTTTGTAGAAGATATCATCTTGGACAATGAGGTACCAAAACACAGCTTTGTCAGGTACTAAGGCAAAGATGTTCAGTGACATAAACCTTGCGAAGTTCTGAGTTTCTCAATCAGGTTTCCACTTGTATTGGCAAGATCAGCCTAGCAAAGCAATATGATACAGAGAGACAATCACCACTAACCCCAAAGCATATGAATTGCACGATAGCTTGGAGGTTTTGTAAAAGAGAGAACTGCAAACAGGAATCTCTTTAAAGGAGAAGGTGAGCTGGAAAAAAAAGTGAAGATGCAAGAAATCACCTAGCAGAAGAAATCAGTTTTCCAGAACAGGACAAAAGCAGTTACACTGCTGTAACTCCACTAACTTCAGGCAGGAATCTGAATTTCAAACTCACAGCATGTAGACATTCTGGCCCAGTAGTCATTTATAGAAAAGGTAGAAGAGCTACCACACCTAGGAACTTTTCATGTTGAAATTCATTTCTGATGCCTCTCTGCTTTAAACTTAATTTGGCCATTGCATTTCTGCAATGGAGAAAAAGACCTCTTCCAAAAAGCTGTCCTGGGCAGAGACCACTTCTCTTTATAAGGTTTAATTTGTATATCTTCATCTACAAATGTAGGTCAGAGCTATAGCCTTCCTGTCTTTTGCTTCTTTCTGGTATCTCTTTTTAGGTATTAAAAAAAAAAGCTATGACTGAGTAAAGCTCCCAACAGGCTATTTAGCTCCAATTTCTATCTGTGATTTCTCTACAGATAAAGTGAGAAAACACTTTCAGGTGTTAGAGTAGCTGTAAGCTTTTCAGTTTCCTCTTAAATACATCTTCAACAGTGAAGACTTAAGAGAAATTTGTCCTGCAAGCTTAGAGACCTTTCTGGTTTGATTTTCCAATAGCCCAAATTACATATTTTGAAAAAAGGTTACAATTCACAAGAGTAAGAGGACACTTCTGTCTAAGCCACAAAAAAATTAAAATAGTTGATACAAAAAGTAAGCCTTGTTCTGTTTAACCAACTACAGATCCTTTTGGGAAGACAGATGAAAGGGAGCCTCTCACCAATGCGGTCAGAAGTGATTCTGCTGTGATTGGAGGTAACAATTTTTAAAGATCAAAATTGAAAAATAATTGTCAGAGGATAAAACTTTATCTAATGCACATCTAATATTTTCTTGATTTATTGGTATATACCTCTAACCAAGCTACCTAGATAGATAGGAATGTACACTGTGAACTAAGGCAATGGTGGGTATCAACCAAGTTAACCAGTAACTGTTTTGCACACCACACTCATGAGAGCCTCAACACATTATTCACACATCCTCTACTCCTTGAGCTCTCTACTTGCAAGTTGGCGTTATAGAGGAGCTTGCTAGATCATATGGAAGCATCCATATACTAGGCAAAGTTGTCTTTATAGCTTCATGTAGGGTTTTCATTTTCCTTTAAAAACCTGCTGGCAATTTATCTCTGTTTATTTTATACGATGCCCTGTAGGGAGCTGCCTTTGATAAAATCTAAAAGCTATAAACCTAAGCATACAAGGCTCACGCCAACTTTCAGAGATAACACAGAAGAATATAGGACAGAGTGGGGATTTGTTTGAGCATACATAACTAGGTTTTTTTAAATAAACAAACACTGATCCAACTTTGCTTCCAGTGAAGTCAGAATTTGATCCGAAACAGAAGGTCAATTATATCAATGCTCACTACCCATGTCACCTAAGGAGACAAAATCCAAATAAAGACAATCAAAATGAGCATGGTAGAGAGAGGTAACTGTGTATAGACTAAGATTAATTATCTATCATATCCTCTAAACTAATATGCACTGGTTAATATATTTTTTACATAATTGAGTCTTTATGTTTTCTATTTTACCCTTTCTATCCTTTTTTTTTTTTTTTTTTTTACCTCTCCTCAGGTGTAATAGCAGTTGTGATATTCATCATCTTTTGCATCATCGCCATCATGAGCAGATTCCTCTATCAGCACAAACAGGCACATCGAAGTAGCCAAACAAAGGAGAAGGAATACCCAGAAAATCTTGAGAGCTCTTTTAAAGCTGACATTGACTTGCAGAACACAGTGAGCGAGTGCAAACGAGAATATTTCATTTGATGGACAATGCAATTTCTTTTTACTCTTACTCCCCTGAACTTCCTTCCTCCCTTCCTTTCTTCCCCCTACTCTTCCTTCCCCCCACCACAGACACATACATTAATTGTTCCATCTCATCTTCAGGCTTGAAAAGAGCACAGAGGCACTAGTTTGGATTTGGATTAAATGAAGTAGTTTTGAATTTTGTTGTATTAATGGAATAGGGCTAAACAGAATGATAGCCTAGCTCATAACTAGGAGGATTCTTAAGAACTCTGATTATAAATTATAAATATAAGAAGTGCTGATGCTATCAACATGATTAGGTGGACTGGAAAAGTAAGTTAAAGAATCGACACCCAGAGAAGGGTGGAAGCCTATATTAGTAAGCTATTTAATACCGAGCCAGATGAATCGTTGTTTAATAGACAATAGAGAGTAGGATCATTCATGAAAAGAGCGGAGGAAGTAAAATACCTTGAAGATGTATCCGAAACTGATATTATTGTGTTACCTGAAAGTTGAAGAGGATCATCTCAGATTCTGTGATGATCGGTGTTGTCATTTTTACTGTTTATTATTTGTGTTTTTTATTGCTATTATTGGTAGTGATTAACATCCACAAAGTGTTATATACTGTCAAGACAGTAGAAAAAAGGGTAAGAAAAGTAATGCAGTTTTCTGTCCAAGCCAACTTGATAGTAAGCCAAGGGAAAACCTAAACATTTGAGATCAAATGAAATAAAGCAGTCATTAATATGATAAAAGAACTACTCATTTTTAACATGTCTTCCTAAAACTGACA
The DNA here is from genome assembly GCA_016647715.1 of Pavo muticus. Classification (NCBI taxonomy): domain Eukaryota; kingdom Metazoa; phylum Chordata; class Aves; order Galliformes; family Phasianidae; genus Pavo; species Pavo muticus. The sequence goes on from JACDJE010000005.1 coordinate 3,539,761, forward strand.
ATCCCCAGACTATTTTTCTGTTGTGTTGCAGATAGTTTATCACTGGACCCTGAAGTCTCAAAGGCAAATGCCTATGGTTTCACTGGCTGCATGTCCTCTGTTTGGTATAACCACATTGTTCCCCTGAAAGCCGCCTTACGCCATCCCAGCATCGCTCCTGTGACTGTCAAGGGCTCCCTGACTGAATCCAGCTGTTCGTCCCTAATGGAAACTGATGTGAACACAGCAACCACAATATATTCCTCTTCAGGTATGTTCTGCCTAGAGGAGAAATGGAAATTAAAAGAACACCGGAGTGCAGGATTCCCTTTATTTTTACTGTAATGCAGTTGTGAGAGTGTTATAAACGCTGGAACGGCAAACTTACATTCTCTAAGAACTTAAATGTTAAGAATGGGCATTAAGATTAGCCAATGCCACTTTAAAAAGACTTTGTACCACATTATCCCTATAGCAAATAAAAAAATCCCAGTCAGTGTTAACAGCATCTGAAGTATGGTTATATGCCTCATTTGCCATTCCCATCCGCTCTAGGTAGCTCCAGTGCTGCAGATCTCAAAGGAAAACATAAATGTTACACAGATTTCATATCCCAGTGGTGATCAGCAATAGGAATCTTAAAACAAACAAGGCAAATCCGTTCCCACTCTAGCAGAAAGGAGCAAAACCCTTTGTACAAACCCCTTGACAGATATGTATGACATCCATTAAATGCCCGTACTTGATTCTCTCAGGCTAAAGAGAAGCAACAGTACTGGAGCATTACCAGTAAGGCAATTCCAACAGTTTATGTCTTTCAATCCTGAGACTGTCCTCTGGGAATCTGAAGTATTTTACATACATGAATTTGTATGCAGAGGAGACTCAGAGCAGCTGGGAGCATCCTCACCACTAACAGGGGCAATTGAGTTGCTGCTTTAGTCACCAGCAGATGTGGCAAGAATCCTTNTTTACAGGATGTTTTGTGATGGGAGGAGAGGTCAGACAAAGAGGAAAAAAAGGACAGGCTGGAGGTGATGATTATCACTCCATTTGATGAGAAGTAGAACCCAATGAAGAGAAAGCAATCCTGAAATGATACTGTTCTTATACAGAGGAGCATGCGACACCAGCGTCATGACCAGAGGACTAACCAAGCAATTTTACAAAGCAGGTTATGCTGAAATTAGAATTGGTTCCTTTCTTCCTTGAAGACTGTTTGCAGCAGCCTTTTTGGCTCATGCTGGATGTTTATATGGTATGCGATTGAGTGCTTGGACACAGCGAGATGCGTTAATGGTGGACTCATTAGCTGTGTTCACTATGTTGCTTTATCTCCTGCTATGAAATCCCAGCAAAACAATTCTTTTCTCCCTCCTTCTCCTAAGTAGAGCTGAATAGTTTTTCATGGTGGGAGGGGAGGAATAAGCAAGCACATGGGCACCTGCACCCATGTTTGAGTCACTTTATTTGAAGCAACTCCTGTATGAGCTAACTCTGACAACCTGATGTTCTTAATAAGCTTTATGAAAAATGGAACAAGAAGGAAGGGAAAGCATATAGATACATTTTTCTCACCCCATAAAACTGTCTTTCTCTGTTCAGACTGATAGACACAAACCATCCTTCTCTTTGCTACATGTTAGTTTGTAGGAATAAAAGTATTACAAAGTGCAACTATAGAGTGCAAAACACAGTGGAATAGCTGGAGAAGGGACACTAAGCAATGAAATGCAGTCCTCTCATTTAAATCACTTTCAGCCATCAGAATCAGAGCCTGATTCCACAAGATGCTCAGATTTCTCAAGGAGGATCAAGTTCCCATCACCAAGTGTAGATACTAGTGTTGCTGCAAACATTTCAGATACAGTTCAGTGGCTCAGTTCTGGGAGAGGTGTAAGTGATACGCTGTATGCAAACACGGACTGGCAAAGCAGTGTGTTGTCTTTATTTTCCTTTCCCTCATTCATTATAGTCCAGGCTGGTAAAACTTCTTGAAAATCTTGCTACATCAGCATGCTTCTGTAAAAAGAACGAACTGCACATACATAAATGCATGTACAAGTATAAAGAAACACATGCATCTGTACCCATAGATGTAATTAATGTGAATGTTCGTATGCTACAGGGCTGGATAAAAGAACATTTTCGTAGAGGTGTGCATAAGATCCTGCTTTTAAATCAGGTTGTTAATGTTCTTCTAACTAAAAAAAATAGGTAATAATTACTATACGAGGTAAACCCTTACACTATTTATTTCATTTGTTTATTTTATTGCAGTGCTTTCTTTAGTGAAGGCATCATTGGTTCACTTTAGTACCAGCTAGTGACAATAAAAACTAGAGAAAATAAATACAATTTTTCAAAAATCTCCCAATGTTAAGACTGCCTTCATTTTCCATAGTTCAAATCAAATCTTTCCTCCCCTTCTATCAGGATCCACTTGCGCTATTTTTACTAAAAGGGCTTTAATCCAGAGGTGGTGGTGGTGGTGGGGGGGGTTATTCCCTGTTTTCTTTTTAACTATCATCCTAGGTAACAGCTTTCAGTAAACATCAAGAAAAATACTTTTTGTGTACAATGTCAGGGCTTACTTCACCATAAAACCAAAGAGCACTAAAGGTTTCTGGATGGTTTTCATTGTGGAAGTTTTTTTGTTCTTTTCCCTAAGAAAAGTCTCAGAGAATGTAAGGGGCAATCAGAAGGATCCCAAGGCCCTTTTTTCCCCCCTTAGAGTTATGCAACCTCTGAAAATTATTTATTCTAGGGATTTTTAGGCTACCAAATATGAGATATGGATTTAGGCACTGCAAATTCCTATTTCCCAGAAATGACTTAGCCAATAATAGCCACACTTTGTGTATCTGCTTTCCCGTGAGATATTTTAAATACTACAAGACATTTAAGTACCTTTCCCTTTTAGATATAAAGTGTTAGTCCAAATAACCAGCAGTGTAATTCGCAGCAAGTTTTTCCACTCTCCTTATTCACTTACTGGAGAAAAGACTGCAAGTGTCTGGAGTACATTTTTTAACATGTACACCTTTCAACCCCCCTTTTTTCTTGGCATGGCACTACAATGAAGACAAAGCCAAACAGGAGACAGGCTTTAAACTCAGACTAACTAAACTCATTTGAGTTAAAGTAGCTTTGAAAAAAGCCATTTAGAGCTGGGCTAAGATTAACTTCAATCGTGAGATTTCCCTAACACTTACATTAAAATAGACGGCCTGAAAATCAAAGATGAGAGGCATCCTCTTCTTTGTTTTAACTTGATCGAGCCAGACTGAACCCATCCTATTTATCAACCCCTAGGTTTTCACAGTATATGCCAAAACATTATTTTCATGAGATGTTTGCCTACATTAGCATTTAGCTGATCACACATTTGGGGAGGAAAAATCATACACGGTTTCGCTAGACTGGGGGGATATGAATCTTCTCATAATGAAGTCTGCCAATGATTTTGCTTAGTGTAGGATTGAGCCCTAGACCATGAAGAATTTGAAGACTCTCTTTGAGTCTTTTCATTTTGCTTTGGTTGGCATTTGTTTTCACAAGCTACTTGTTTCACACTTGACATTAAGTCAGTGAGGACAGCAAATGTCTCAGACTTAAAGATGAAAGATCAGGCTCTAGAGGTACATTTTTCTCTCTCCTGATCATAGAGAGAGAGTAGGATCCTGGCCATAGGCTAGCTACTTATACCAGTATTTGCCTATATAAAGCAATCTTGAACTACCCCTGCAGCTCCAGTAGACACATCCATACAAGGCTTACAAGAAACATGTTTCTTTTGGAGGTGCCAGCCGGGGACTGGGGAAGGATCCTCCTACTATCTAAAACTACCCTAGGCATCTCTGGTTAGTAAAAGCATCTGTCTGCTTATAGCTGAATACACAAAAGTCACGTGTCAAAGCACCCTTTTGAGTTAGTGGCCATCCTGTCAGTAATCTGTCTCCAATCTACTTAAGATCCACAATCCATTCATTGATTAGAGCTTTGACAAATAGCATACACGTAAACAGTTCTTCACATTTCATAATCTAAAGCTAAATCAGATTGCCTAAGATGCCTTCCTACCCCCATATGTCTGGTGCCATTTGAAATAAACTGATTTTCTATGCAGCTGCAGCATGGATGAGTCTCCACCTCTGTTATCTGCTTGGGGCTAGCAGATATATTACTGATACCTGTTGGCTTTCCATATTACAGTAAGCATCCATCCAGAATCCGCAACTTCTAAATGAGATGAATCCTTGAAAAAACCCATCTTCAGAACAAATTCAGCCTTCCTGTCTATCACTGTAAGCCAATTGGTTGAAGTACATCCTTCACCCCTGTATAGCAGAGTCTAAGAGGAGGCAGGATTTGACTGCTTCGGACTCTGCCATCTCCTGCCATTGTTGTTTCTCATCTTCACCTACACTAAGCTTACACTGAAGATGAATTTCAAGTATTGTTTTGCACTGCTAGCTTTCCACAGACAAAGTGTCTTGTATTATTATGATTTTTCAAAAAGCAACGCTGTGTATGAGAGTCGAGCAGAAGCTGAGAGCTTGTGAGGCTTTCTAAGACAAGTGCTATTTCAAAGCTTTCATGCAGTTTTGCAATGCTTACTTATCAAACAAGCCAAGTAGTACAGCTACATTCCTACCAAAACAAAGGCCTTATCCAGAGCTCTTTGAGGTTGGTGGGAGGCCTCTTGGTTGACTACAGTTAGAGTTGCACCGTGCCCCTTGGGGTTTTCTTGACAAGTTACTCTCTCAACCATGCAGTTTCAAAGCAAAAATTTGTTTCTTTTGGATCTGAACTTTGCTGTGCATCCTTTTCCAATGAAAAGTTCTCTGTGCCCCCTTTCAATGCAAGTCCCCTTCTCTGTGCTCCTTTTGTACATGAAACTTCTAAACACACTCTTCTTTGGGGTCTGGAATAGCTTTTCTTTCTCCCCTTTGGTTGTTTATTTTGAGCCATGCCTATAGGAGTCTGGATATTTCTAAGTATCAGTACTTATTTTGTGACCTTTTGCACTAAGTTTCTCTGACAAAAACTGGAAAAAAAGCACTGGTGAACTATAGTAATTTGTAAGCTTGTTATTTGTTTTTCGTAATGTACTGAGTCTACAAGCCAAGCTAAGGAAGAATTAAGGCAACAATTTCCGCTGACAGTTGCTCCATATCTAGTTCACCTGATTTATTTCTCTCTCCTGTTTTCTTTAAACTGGGGGGCTACTGAATTGGTAATAGGAGACAGAAGAACTCACATTGTTGTGCTAACTAAGGCTATTGTTTTTCTCCTGGCAGTCACAGAAACCAGGAATTTGAAGAAATGACATGATTCTCAAAATGTCAGCCAGATAATCAGCTGTAAGACTGTACTACACAACGAGCTGTAGTCACCTAGGGATGGTGACCTGTAAAAGCAAATGGGAACATGACCTCACCCAATTACAATAGCAGTGAGGCAGTGCATGAGGGAAGTGTTCTCAGAAAGGTAAAGCTGTTGGAACTCATGCATGGTAATCCTCAGGTGGACATGGGTGGTTTCGAATGTTTTTTCCACAATTTGTTTTTCTATGGAATGGATTAATAGTTAGCTGCCCAAAACATGCCCTGATTTTTCTGATGATCTGCAAAATATTGGTGATGTCCCTCAGTCATGGGAGAGAATATCAAACCTCTAGCTGGTAATTACCTGTAGCTCCCTAGTAAAAATCACCAGAGTTCTCCCAGATACATTAGAGAAGGAAGACAATGCCACCCCTCAGACAATATTTAATGAAACACTGGGTACAAGAGCAGTATTTGCTTAGAGACACTCCTCTTCCCCATCCACTCTCAACTCAGATGCCTGTGACAGCCTTTTTCTAAGATTACTGATTGCTGTTTGCATCTCAACACCATTTGCTTCTTGATATGCCAGTCATTTTTCTTTTCGGGGATTTCACTCCCACAACCCTAATGAAAGTCCATTTGATACAATTTCTGCATGTGAAATTATTTACTGGCTTTTGCATGCCACAGCCTGTTACAATTTCATCTTGTATCATTTAGGCACACTGTTCTCTGGAATGTTTTGTCATTGCTTCCAATGTTGAGCACACCTACCATTAAGAAAGAAAACTGAGGTAAAGCTTCAATGCAGTGAGCTGCAGCCTTGGATACCACTCACAACACAGCTCAAACACCTGAGCCCACTCCATGAACTTTCAGATAGAGGTTAAGAGAGCAAGCAGGGGCTTTGTTTTTTCTTTTTTCAGGCATTTAGCCATAAAAATATGAGTTTTGCAGAAGAAATATTTTACATAAACCATTATACCTAAGAGATAGCAAGAAGCTAAACATCATAATACACGCTCGAATACTGCTTTGAAACTCACTTTGTGAAAGAAACAGCTAGCTTCAGACCTGGTTGTAATCCTGTTGAACTCAATGTAGATACATCACAGATGAATTTAGCCTTAGGTTGCCCTAGGCAAGGGCAGTGATGATCTCCTGCAAACTGAGCCTGACATATGAATTCAAGTCAGGACCTTATATTCATCATCCCCCTACTGCTGTCAACAAGAGTTACACATAATTGCAGTGTATGCATCTTCTAGCAGAACTGTGGCTAAAACTCAGGATAAGGCAATGAGCTTCAGCTCCACTTAAGCCCATGACATGGCTTAAGTCACCTTCAGGAGTTTCCAGAAATGTGTGTAGGGGAAAGGGTGGTCTGCTGTCAGCCAGCCTGGGAGCCCACTCTGACTCAAAGAGGATTTTATGGAGCTTAACGGAATCCACATCTGGGTGCACTGTGATGAACTGTAACCTACTTGAAAAAATGAAGGCACCCTAAAAAAGTGGGGGGGGTGGGGGGGAATGGAAAACAGCAAGCATCTCAGGCTGAAAGCTAGCTGAAATTAAGTACTTATAAGAATAAAAAAATTGGTCCTTCTGGAGAGGAACCCTTCGTCATTCATTTTACTTTGTTCTACTTAAATTATGTTAAGTAAATCTCCCAGAACACTGCTCATTTCTGCAGCAGAGCAAATAAAAAAAGGACTTTCCTATTAATGGTCTGTCAAAGGCTAATGTAAGAGTCTCTCAGTTACAGTAAAAAGCAAAATGGAGATTTAGGATATTCCCCTTTCACTATCTGGTTTCCTAAAGAGAATTCCACAGGACATTGCCTCAGTCCAAGTCAGTTTTGTAGACAATGTAATACGTCTTAATACACTGTTCGGGGATTGAGAAAATTTAGCCTTAGCTTCTTTTGTTTTCTATGGTTACTGTTGTACAGAAGAAAGACTTAAACTGTAAATAATGTATATTTAATAAAAAGAGACTTTTTGTATGATTTTGTGTGGAAGACAAATGCCTCCTGCTGTGTTTTTATTTTATCTTATAGCTGAATGGACACTTGAAGAAAGCAGTGATTATGGGAAAACTAATTCTCAGGATATACATGTTAACTCTGAACTAACAGATCTCACTGCATGTTAATAAAAGCTGAAGTGTCCATGACTTAAGATTTATTGATTTCAGCTACTGCTAAAAGTTATTGTCAGAGGACATTTGATCATCACCCACATCCCTGACATAAGTCATTAACACAGGTTTGTGACACCTCCCTGGAGCACAAAAAAGCACAGTTGTCCAAGGAGTTAAAAGTCACATCCAGAGACATGGTTTAGTTCTGGTTAGGAAACATGTTTGGGCATTGCTCCATAGCCTTCCAGGTACTCGTGCGCATACACTCTCCCCAGCCTGCCACATGTGCCCTGCTGCATCCACATGCCTGTGCGGAAGAACCACACTTCAGCAATTCATACACACTGCCACCATCACATACACCCCCAGGGCAATAAACAAGAGTTGGCTCACAGGGTTCTGCCCTGACATCAGACTTTCAATCTCACTACTTAGCACATAGTAACTGAGCACACAGATCTCTTACACTCCCTTGAAAAAAATCACAATACTATCACAATGAACCAGTACAAACCAGCTTATGGTTAGAAAAACAGCAAATCCTAATCAAATACGAGGATTTTTTTCCAAGAGCTTTACAGAACTCAATTTGACACAGACTCCATTCTAAACTTTCAATACTTATGAATTCTATGTTTCAATCAGTCAGATCTCTATATTAGCAGATGAGCTCATTATCTTAGGAAATTCTCCAAGAATATTATTATTTTATTTCCTCTACCCCCCCTCTCTCCTCCCCCATTTCATTTCTGGGTGGACTACTACAACACAATGGAAAGCACAGCAATGATAGCAGAGTAGCAAAGCCCTAGGCTGCAGCAAGTGAGGATATCTCAAATGTAACAGCTGTAGACACAGAAACAAAGAAAAGGATCTGCATATCCTTGGAAGGCCTCAGGTACACAGATTTCCAGCAAGATACCCTTGCCCCCAATGCCAACCCTTAAATGAGGTCTTGGAAGGGATGGATCCTGGCTCCACCCCTTCCAGTCATTCACTGCTTTACATGCACATGAGCTCCCCTGGGTTGGCCCCGCCTTCCCACCAGGTGCTCAATCGCTGCTTTGAGCTGTGACTCAGCATTTCCACTACAACTACTGTCTGCAATCCTACATGAAGCTGTGCTCTCTGTCAGGATAGCTTTGCAGTACATATGTTGGGGTTCTGCTGCAGCCCACAGTGCAAAGTTCCCATCTCACATGATGCTGCAACCTACTGCAGGTGTCCCAGCCCACAGCCAGCCATGAAACACACTGAGACGCAACAGCCATGTTACCCAGCAGCACCCTCCAGCTGTCCCATTGCTCCTGATGGGTGTGAGAGGAGTGGCTTAGAGAGCACATGATTTAGCAGGAACTGCCTCAGAAAGAAAGATGAGCAAGACCAATACCACAGAGTCAAAGAATCAGCTTGGCTAATACAGCGGGAGCAGTAGCTTTACAAAGCTGATTGCTACAATTTTAATTGTAATCCACCCCTTGGAAGTTAACTTTGTATGGTGTACAGCCTGAAAACATGAGTATGACTTGTTTTCTCTTTCTCTGAAAGAAGAGGCTCTCTTTTTTAACTCCTTAGGTAGCTTCTTCAGCCCTCCCACTTACCCATACCTTTTTTCCCTAAACTCTCACAATGAACTGAAGACTTCATTTAGGAGATTGCATAAATAATTGCACTGACTTAATGGAAAGGCATACATCTAGTTGATGGTCTAGTAAAACATTGTTAATTGCAATTTATGGATAGTTAGCCATATCTAAGAGAACACAAAATACAATACCATTATCATCAACCTCCCTCAGCACCTACTGTCTTTCTTTCAGGCAGAATAAAAAAAAAAAATCTCCCTTACAACCACCACACAAGTAGCAAGTCATAAGCAAAAGGGGCAGCAGATATAGTTGCTTTAAATCAGTTTCAGATTACTCAAGAAACGTAGCAGTCTCAATCAAATAACAAAGAAAGAACAACTTACCCCTTTCCAAGGACCAAGGGCTCACCAAACACCCCAAAGAAGCCAATCTCCAAGCAGGGATACTTCCCTTGCAAATGCCAGCCCTTAAATGATGTTAAGGATTGGTGGATCCTGGGTCACACCAGTGAATTGCTTGCACCTGTGCTCCCAGGGCTGGCTACACCCCTTCACCAGGTGCTCAATCACTGCTTCAGGCTGTGACCTAACGGTTCCCATTTACAACATTATTATGTTTTTATGTTAAAGTCTTACATTAAAGTTTTGTTGCTTCATCCAAAGCCCCATTGCAAAATGTACATAGGCAAACACCATTAAGTAAAAACTGCTAAGAAAGAAATGCAGGAGAGCCTTGCTGTAGTTAGCTCCGGTATTTGCTTGCTTTTTCCCCACAGCATGGGTACTGGGCTGCTGCAGTCAGTGCTTATTTTTCTACACCTGTTAGCCTAGCAAGAAGTCATAAAAAGCAGCTGCACAAGGTCATGTTGTTCCTGCAGCCCTTCCATGCCGATGATGTCTGTATTTAACTCTTCTTATCTTAAGACTACTGCTCTTTCTCAAAACCTAAGTTAAACAGCCTTTGCCTCAATTTGAGCCCATCACATCTTGTCCAGTTCCCAAGGGAACAGAAAGAACATCACGCTCCTTTGCTGTCACGCAGCAGCCTTTCTTCTTTAACAGCTATCGTACCCCTCCAGCTCCACCACACTTCAGTTTTCATCTTTTTCACACACTCCAACCCCACTTCCCTTACAGCTTTTCTTGCACACCATGTTTTTAACCCTATACAATCACAGGAATCAGTCAGATAAGAACTTTTTATTAGAATTTTGCCATCTGCAGTATCAATCTGCAGAATTACTCTTCCTTCTCTACATTTCTTTTACTCAGCCCTCCTCCCTGCACCCTTTCCTAACAAGACATCACCAAAGCTATGCAGTGGTGGGGGCCAATCCTTGCTGCAAGCAATACCCCACCAACAGCAACAGCAACAGCAAGGAACCAACAGTACAATTTAGATTTCACTGCAAACAGCTCATGTGAATATTTTGTCTTACATATTTTGCGGTACTATGAAGAGTAATAGATGGGACAGATCAGGAAACAAGCAAGATCTGATGGAAAGTGCATGCATTCAAAAAGAATGATCAGTGTAGGAAAGGCAACAAGTTGTGGTATAACAAATGAAGAATTCAGCATGAAATTGTTCCGCTTCAATAGACTAACAATCTGCTTGCAAGTCAATTCAGTTAAAGTGAGGCATTTTTCCTGAAAGAACAAATGGGCCTAGGAGCTGGTGCCTTCCTTACCAGACAACTGCTGGAGACGGACTGACAAGTTTGTTTCCTTACTGACTGATGAAGAACTTGCTATATATCATATATATTTAATTTTGGATCCCACCCTCAGTCCTGGTTAGGACCTACTATTCTTTATGGTCCCCCCTCACCTGAATTTTGTGGAGGAGTAAGACTACTGGGAACAGTTTCTCTACTGATTTCCCTCAGTCACTTTAGGCCAAGGTAAACAGTCACACTGGGAGGCAGGAACATGGGACTGTTCTGCCCCAGGGCACATCTGAACCCACACACGTGTGCTGTCTTCAGTGGATAGGATTTACTGATTTACTTGAGCCTTATGCAAAAGTTCCACAAGTGAGATTTTACATATACCTGTTTAAAAAATCCCTATATGCACCAGACGTAACCAATGAGGCCGTGCCTTACAGGCAGTTCCTCTGGTTGTGCACAGAGCCGTAGAATCAAACCATAGATTAGAAAAGACATTAAAATCATCCCGTCCAACCACCAACCCACCTCTACCATGCCCATAAACCACGTCCCCAAGTGCCACATCTAAGAAAGAAGAGAGGTATTGTGTATATATAAATATATATATACACATTTGTTTGCAAATATACATAAATGTTTATACACACATATGTGTTTTTACATATGTATATGCATATATATATACACATATATTTAAATACACAAACATATTTATATCTATATGCCCCTGTCTGGCTAGGGTTTCCTATTTCTCATGCAGTAAAACCTCTTTGATCCCTATTTCCATGGAATAAGGTTTCTTCCTACACAGTAGGAGAACCAGGTTTCGATAAGGCAAAAAATAAAAATAAAAAAACAAGCAATGCAATGCTTCCTGCTTCTCACCCAATGCGATGTTTAAAATCCCAAACCCGGCTTGCTGACTGGCACTAAATACCCATAAATCCAGTGCATTGGAAACCAACACCCATGTGCTGAGCTGCTGATTCCAGGTACAAGGATGTGAAAGGAAAGTCTGACTCTCTGACTCTGGTGAGCTGTCTTGGTGAAACCTGGGCTTGTAACTGCCTAAAGAAATTGAGAACCATTCTTATGATGGCAATAACAAGGCTAATTAGTGAAGGTATTATGATCCACCGAAATGAGCAGGTGACAAAAGGCCATAAACTGGGCAATACATATTATGTTCAAAATGAAAAATAAATATACATATAAATATATAAATAAATATATAAATAACTAGTTTTGCTTCAGCCCATTTTTCCAGATCCACCCAGATCTGCACAGTAATGATCAGTCTGGGGGAGCACCTGTGGAAACTGTACATTGCCATGCACTTCCCTGCATGGGAAATATTCACAGAAGCACTGTGTGTATGTACTAAGGAAGTGGTTTCTATACCTGGACACATATTCAGAGTGGATTTTCTGAGTAGGGATTATGTTTGAGGCTTTGCCTACCAATGCATTAATGTAAACTAATCAGCAAAGAGTTCTGTTCCCTGGTAGGGAATTAATTAGATTTAAATGTGCACTGGACTTGCTACAGATCTCATAAAACACCAAAATCTATTCAAAAGACTGGTGATTGACTGAATATTTGTGAGATTTTATGCACATGGGACCCAAACCTCCGTGATGTCATCTCATCTACCGAGACTGACAACCTTGTGCCAAAAAACCTGTCAATGTTTGCTTGTCTCCAAATAGAACGTCTGTTGCTGAATGTCTATTTGGTCCTTTCATTCAGTCTATTGCAGGAAAAATTCTCTAGGGAAATACTATGAACAGCTAACTTGTGGGCTGCTAAAATGCAAAGATGCAGCAGGCTTGCCCTTGGCTCCAAACATATATGAAAACTATGCTGCAGATGCTATGGTACATGATCCAGAAATAGGATAAAAAAGAAACTTTCAGCCTCAAGGACTTGGATCAGAACAACTTCCATCAGTATTCACAGATGTCTAAATTTAAAGTTTCAATACGACATTAATTTAAACAGCTTGGTTATGATAGGTGGTGGGAATCACACAAACGTATCATTTGTTTCCAAAGGCTTTTGGGTGCTCAGACCACCAAAAAGCCTGACACTGAGTATGCAAAAACATCAATGTAGTTATCAGCGCTAGTCTTTGCAGTTTAATGACATTATGCATAATCAGAAAGCAACTGGCTTTCCCATATAGAAGCTCATACTACGCATGCATTTTGAAAGCGGAGATCTCGTATTCATGCGCTCTCACTGCTACTTGCTACTTTCTCATGAGAATTATCAGTATACCTGACTAAGAGACCAAACACAAACTTACACCATTTGTAATCTCATAATTATAGTGACAGGGACAGGTCTAGAAAGGTCTTATGTGTGCTGAAAAGTTGATGGGGTACCTATGCATGTCAAACATGGATAGAAGAGCCGGCACAAAGCCCATCTAATTGTTAAATAGAATTCAACGTCTTTCTAAGGTTAGACACTGACCTTCTCTACTTGGCAAGTTTAAGACGAGAACGTAAGGTTGAAATCTATTCTGACTGTTCAACCAGGATGGGACTCAGCTTCAGACAGATGCACGTGATCTAGAGGTTCAATTCCCATCCTTTGCGATACTTGACACAAACACACAGTTGACAAATATGATAGAGGACTTTTGAGAGATTAGTCTCCTTCTGAAATTGTAGCTTGAGTTGAGGTAGTGTGTCCCAAACCATCTACAATGGCTCCAGATGCCAATATTTAAGAAGCCAGAATTCACCCTGAGCTCAATCGTCGGCACATAAATGTAAGTGTCACAATTTGCAAGGTGAATTCCAACACAATTTAAAGCTTTGCAGAAGGGGCAAGGAGCAAAAGCCAAATAATGAAAAAAATGATTTTCTGAAACATAGCAGTCTGAAGCATGAAGGCTGGATGAAGTTTATTATAATCTCGAGAATGCAGTACATTCTTCTGCGGAAAAAGCTGAGAGGAAAGGAAAACGAGGTGCTGCTAAGCATCTGCACCCTATGGGCAAAGAAACACATTTCAAGAGGGAATTGCCAGAAGGCAGATTTCTCAGAGGCACAGTGCTGAGGCTTAAAGAGACACTGAAGGAAAAATAATCAACATAGTTAAAAAATATTGAACAGTTGGATTTTACAGCTAATGTATACAGGCTGCAGCTATTGACATTCAGGTGAAACAGTGAAGCTGACTGCTCTTCAAAAGACACACCTGGGCTTTCAGAACTGGCTGACATTTCAGCTCTAAGCTGTCCCCTGCCTTCCTCCCCACTGCACCCTATTGCCTCAGAAGCCTTTGGGCAGTTCATCAGTACCCGAGTCAAAGTCCCTCGGAAATCAGCAGGAATTTTTCCAATGGCTCCAACAGGTCACAGGTCTCTTCTCAGTCCGAGGCAGCTGTATTACTCCTGTGGCTTTCCTATTATTAGGCAGAACCATCAAAAAGTCCATCTCAGCCCTTCCAGTATCTTCATGTTTTCACAGCTTCCTCCCATTCAAAGTACTCGAAAATTACTTTTCTGGAAACAGTGTGTTTGAGTTTTACATATTCATATTTGCATTATTTATACTTAAACTTATTGTTATGTATAAATAACCTCTCTTGCTAAATAGATGCCTCTAGTTTCTGAGCCCAGTGAAAAGGTCTTTCTTCCAGTTTGCCCTACAGACCAAGCTATTCAGAAAAAAAAAAACAAAATGCACCATAATAAATTCCTTTACAGTTCAATGGAATCCTGATAGCAAAGAATTACCTACTTACCTTTCACCTCATTAGCATCTTTATGGGACAGTTAACTAATGCAAGGAGTGGGCCAAATTCACCAGTAACTATTAAGGACTAGATCACCTTGAGAGCTCTGCATTTACATCTTTAAAATCCCGATGAAATTTAATGCATCTAGGAAACACATCAAGCCCAAAATTTCCCCTGATTAAAGCTGAGCTGTGCTTTGCAGCCTTCTGTCAAAGTTCCAACTGAAATAGAACAACATAAAATAATAAATGATTTTCCACCTCCCGCATTTACGCTTCCCTGGGGACCTGGGAGAAACCCAGTTCATTGTTTTTTTTTCTTGTTTTGTTTTGCTTTTCTCTTTCCCCTAAGTCCCTAAAGCATTAATTAACTGCTTATATTTTTCTCCACCAAATAATAGATAGTGACACACTTTGGTAACCCAGCTAGGGCATTTATCCTAGAACCAGCATCCCTTGTTATTAATACACAGCTTCCTTGGGATTACAGTTACTCTACTACCTCCCAAACCATTACCCGTATCTCAGCAGGAATTTCCCCAGACAATTTCTTAGCTCATCCATAGATTTGGGGTTGTCGGGTTGTTTTTTTGTGATTTTTTTTCTTTTTTTTCCTTTTCTTTTTTTTTTTTTTAATTGTCAATTTTTCATCTTTTATGTAGTTTTCAGTTTTTGCTGAATGGTAGCCAGGTGTCCCTTGAAGGCTGAGAGCTTCCTCGCATCGTTAACACCCATGTATTCCTACCATCATCCTCCAGAGACACATTCAATTCTCACTGTTTGCTGAATTCTGCAGTTTATTTTTTAGTTCATTTTTTCTTTATCTATTCAATCTGTGCTCAAGGCTCAACTAGACCTAAATAAGGTCTCACTCTTTGCCTCTCTCCAGCCCCTATCTCTCCATCTACCTATTCACCTCTCTGCAAGAAGGCAGCTCTAAATCTTACACAGCATTTTAGGGCTTACTGTAAGTGGTTAAATGAGATGACTTCATCTCTCTTCAGGATATAAATCATATGAATTTAGGAAGAGGTGAATCTGTAGCATAAGTCCTGCAATCTGTTCTGAGCTGACTCAGTGTGAGAGTTGGGCAGAATATGTCCTCTCTCCAACACAGGCTGGAGCAGGTAGGAATATTGTACCAGTTTCAAGGAGTAGAAGACTAGATCCTTTATGATTAAGGGTCTGCGTGTGCGCTTCATTCACAGAAGGATTTTCACTGGTACAACTGTGCTTGAAATAATAAGGCATTATTGTCCCTGTTCATTGCAGAGAAGTTGGACCAGATGACCTTAAAGGGTCTTTTCCAATTCAAAAGATTCTAAGATTCTATGATTACAAAATGGGAATATAGATTTGGGTCACCAAGTCTGGATGCAAGGTATCATGAATTTCTCAAACGGCCTTCCAGGAAAAGGTTTGTAGAAAACAAATGCAAATTTAGACAATAATGAGAATTCTGGAGAGAGTTCCTAATGGAAAAAAATGTCGATTTATTTGCATATAAACAATTTGTGGGAATGTGCAGCAATGTGAAGATTTTGTAAACACTTTCATGAGTAAATTATTCAAAATCTTCTACACAGTATGAAGTATGTTGTATTTATAAGGCTAGAAAAGGGTGCTCAAATGTATTGTATTATGTGGCAAAAAGGTAAAGGTGAAATTGTTTACAACTATGTGAAAGTAAACAAAAAAGGTTTGACCTTCTCAAAAACACTGTGCATTTGCTTCAGGATAAATTATCAAAAATGTTATTCAGGTGTTCATTTGGGATGAAAAGGTGCTTTGAAATGCTGGGCTTTCCAAGGGGCACAAATGCATAATTTTGCCAATTACTCTGGCACAGTGCTAGCGGGATTTCTCTCACACATTAAGGCATGCTGTTTGCCTCCATCTACAGCCCTGAGGTCCCTTGTGGTAGAGCTGCTAGGAAAATAGTAAGTCATATCTATGAAAAAATGCATAAATTCCATATTCATAAACAAGCGCACCTGATATTTGTCTCTCCTTTTTTGTTTTTCAGCCACAATAAATCTCTCCAGCCCAGCCTTTGTTGTAGAAAGGACTAACAGGCTGTGGAACACATAACTTACGAGACTTCTGTAGTGCAGAAGCAGCATGAAAAAAAGTCTTTGTAAGGTACCTTAAAAGGCTTTCAGCATTGCTGTACAGAACTTTGAAGAAAGCGTGGAGACTGGGTCAACGGGAGCAGCAGTGTTTTTCTGCCTTGCCCTTAATACAAGGGATCTGGAGAGGCAAAGTGGAGCACTGCCTTTCCCTGCAGTGGGCTCTCCCGGCAGCCACTGTCATACCCCGACATATTTCACTGTGGGATGGCTGTGATCTCTTCAAATGGCAGCACAGTGCATGCAGGGGAGGTGCCGCTCCCTCAGCACTGATTTCCACCAGCATCAATAGTCTTAATTTAATGCTCTTTTGCTGTCACCACTGTCTCAAGACCTCCTTCTGCTTGTGTTGCATTCCGTGTGCAGTGTTTTGCTGCGGAGGCTAATGGGAATTACTTGAGCAGTAGAAGAAGCAGCAGAACTATAAGGAGGGGGAGCTTCAGGTGAGGTCTTATTTTCCAGGCGAACCTTCCCCTATGCTTTCAGAGCCCCAGAGCCTGTCATTCAAGAGACATAACAGCATCTCCGTATTGGAAGGGTACAATAAGAAGTCAAATTTTCCCAGGGTAAAGGACCCTGCTCCTTCATTCCGAGCAGCTGGCCTTTTGCATTCAGAAGAAAACAGAATATCTGCATGCAAAGCCAGCGTCCCCTAACAGGCTGGCCATGGTTTCACCTGCACTTGCTGCAAGCAAGTCCAAGCTTAGCACAGCTCTTTGCAGCAGGCAGGAGACTCCTGAGAAGGGGCCCCTGGTAGGGGTGGTAGGAAAAGTTCTACCCACATCATACTATCGCAGCACACAAGAGCAGGATTTATTACACTACAAAATCCAGGAATAGCACTGCATATTCTCAAGCGCCATCTACCGGTATTTTACCTGAGAACTGCTTGTACATGTGCAATCACCATTTATTTTGAATTAAGACCTAAATAAGGAAAAGACAAGGGTGTGAGTGACATGCCAAAAGTTCCACAGTTATGTGGGAGGGACGAGACGCATTGCTTTAGCACTGCATGAAGGAAAAGGCATTCAAAATGCACCTGGTCACCTAAACACATCAGACATATGCAAAGGTTTAGACTGTGTATCTGTCAGTGTCATTCTCACACTCCAACCTTGTGATTCTATGATTCTAGGGATCCTTCCGCCCCTCCCCCCCC
>JACDJE010000005.1:3557523-3577820 GCA_016647715.1 Pavo muticus
CCATCCACTGATTCAAGGCTGCTGCTAGAACCGTCTCCAGGAAAAGCTTCAGTCAGGTTATCATTAGATGAGCTCAGATAATTCAATCAGAACATCCAAATCCATGTAAAACCAGACTTCATTCTTTTTTCTGCTTCTGGAACAGTTTGCTTCAATTTCTTTGCCCACGGAAGGAAAAGTCATGAAATGTGACCTGTGTTTTCAGTAAATCAAGACCTCCTCAATCATATAGCTAAAGCCCCAGAGCCTGTGAGACTGTTTTTCTACAAAACCTCCCTAAATGCTGAATTTCTCTGATCCCAGTGAAGCAAAATATCTTTGCTGGCTGACTGGTGCTGTCTACCATTTCCATCAGCAAAACTAGTTTCTAAAAACCATTTCCTTTTTATTTTCTTTCCTGATTATCTTCCCTCCCATCCTTTTTAAAAACAGTTTTATAAAAGCACTTTTTGTTTCTTTTCTGTCAAAACTTCATTGAATTTCAGGTACATTTGCCAAATTTTTTGCTAAGATAAGGATAAATGCTTCCTAGGAAATGCATAATGTAAAAGACATATTCAAGGCACCTTCGAATATTCTCAATTCTGAAAAAAATCCTTGAAGGTACAATCCCAGCTCTCTTACCTAGGGACTTCCCTACCCTGAAGTGGCTAAAACACTAAAATATTCTGAGCCTCATTCTCTCAGAAATCATTACGATAACACATTCCTAAAATTGAGAGACTGCTTCCTGGAAAAAATCATTTTTACATATTTCAGAAGTGTGCAGAGCATGTTAGTAGCGTTGACTGCCATTACAAATTGTTAATAGCCCTTAGTAGGTGAGCAACATTCAATGTTTCATACACACACATTTCCCACAGTGATAAGATTACCTGAGAGGACCGCAGACTTTCATCTCCCCTCAGTCATAATAGATTTGGAAAATAGGTTAATATAGAAAGGCATAAACCTCTGCTCAGCAGTAAAAATCTCTGCAAGCACTGTCTGTGCAGTATGGATTGAAGTGTACCTTTGTATGTTCCCAAAGAGCAAGTTAAATCCTTATTAAAGAATGGAGTGGTTTTCAAACCATTTTAAAGAAACTGGAACTTGAAATAAAATTCAGTAATGACTGCAACTAAATTATTTGGTATAAATGTCCAAACTTCGGTGAGATTTTGGTGTAGAAATCTTCCTCTGCCCAAGAAGTCAAATAACTGTACAACAACCTGCACAGGTCTCAAAAGATGATTTGGTATCAGTAATAGTCCTTCTCAACAACAAATTGTTGTTGTTTCCCATGAATGGAAAGAAAAAATCACAGAGAGAAATAAAGTGTCCTGAATAATGGATTCAGAAACCAATCTCCCCATTGAGGGGAAAGACTCCAGAGCAAGTCACTGCTGAAGTTTTAGCAATAGACCTCTACCATGGTCCTGCATGCTTTGTCACTTGTGAGAAATTACAGCTCTTGATAAGATGTGGCACTTCAGCTCTTGCTTCTTGAAATTAATGAAATTGCTTCCTTTTTTCGAGGGCTCTGTAGAGAGAGCAATGTTGGCCCAATGGCTAACAAACTTTCTACTTTAGGACAGGTCGCACTGTTGCCCAGGCTTATCAGAGGGATTGCATCTTTCTGCAGACAAATTAGACTTTATGGCTTTTGGTTTGGTCTTTGTAAAGCATTGAGTGGCTGTACAGACTTGATACAGCTTTTTGGGGCAGCAGATTGGTTTTACATTGTGAGAGTCAATGATGATTACAGAGACCCTAATCTTATATTGCAGTACAATACAATAAATTCCTATTTCAAAAGATGCTTTCATAATACGGTTGTGCTACTCAAATTGCCTGATCTTTGATCTAAGCCCCAAATAAAACTAATTGCCACAGCAATCCTCATATCCTGGTTCCCTCCTCATATAATAGTTATAATAAAAATGAACTTTTAGTATTAAAAATCTACCTCTTTGTTCAGTTGCATTTTCCTTCGTGTCAGAGGTTAGTGAGATGGTCATAAAACAGTTGGGTGAAGGTTAATTTTCTTCTCCTGTTTACTGGCTAATCCTAAAATCCAGGACGTCAGAGGAAGTAAAGAGCAATTTCAAATGCTGTCATTTTGCTGAGAACTCCAAAGATACTTTATTATTATTATTATTATTGCAATTGTTAATGCTTTCCCCCCTATGGAAATGTAGAGCATAGAAATTGTTATGGCCAATACAGACAGACAACAACACATTTGTGCACCAAAGGTCAGATAAGATTTTAAAAGCTGATGATTTTGTAAGGGTCTGAAGGAAGCCAGAATGAAACTGTTGAGCCTTGCAGACTTCATTTTAATCTCACCTAAAAATACAAGAGATAAGCAGGGACCTTTGTAAGTCATCAGGGATGACTGTTCTTTCTCAGCTGATTACTAGGGCACGCTTCACCTAGAGCAATCAATACATTATATTCCCAGTAGAAATTGTACCAGGAAGTAGTCAAATATGCTTAAAGAATGGTCAACACCTGAGGTAAATGTCTCTGGGTTCCTCTGAGATCTGATAGTCTGTCTTCAATACCAGTAATATAGCAGTTGTATGCAAAGCAAGCCTGTCCTCTGTGCCTATAGCCATACTCCTTCTCATGCTCTTAAAACCACCGAATTCTCCTCACAGAGGATGATACTCTCAAATGACTTCAGCAAAGGCCAAACATAACATTGAGAACATATTAAAATTTATCTCGTGAATTTGGGAGAATTTTATTGGCATTCGTTACCTATCTCCTATGTCCATGCAAGCATCTTTTGCTGCCTTACGAGAATTCTGCAGAATGCAAACACTCTTAGGCACCTCAGGGCCAGTATCTGTACAGCTGAACCCAATCCATCTAACAGTTTCTAATAACAGCGAATACTGCAGTTGACATTTGGGACATTCGAAGAGCTGTTTGGGCATGCCGTATCACAGTGCGTAAGGAGCACAGGCTCAACAGCACTGCAAGCTTTCTGGCCTCTACACACATTGCAAGCCTAAGAGTTGCCATGTCTCTTGTACAATGCACCTGTAACAACCCTAAAGCAGCCACAGTTCAGTGTACTGCAGCAATTCCTACTGGCATACAATGAAGAGCTGTCCCAAAAGCCATGGCTTACTGGGCTGTTTGGCATCAGTCCCATGACTTTTCCATCAGTTAAAATGGCTGTGGTTAGCTGCACTGCTGGCTGGGGTGTGCTTGGCCTCTGTGCTTTCTCTCCAAGTTTCACAGCTCTCAGTCACTGCACCACACAGAACATCATTCACTAACCTCTTATCTCAGAGTCAGGCTGGACGAGGCCCCAAGCACTCTAATCGAGCTGTAGGTGTCCCTGTTCCTGGCAGGAAACTGGACCAGATGACCTTTAATGGTCCCTTCCAACTCAAATGATTCTGTGATTAGCACAGGAACATGTACCACGGTTTTATGTGCCATGCTGGCCATTCCCTAAAAGCAACTATGGAGCAGGTGAAGTCTGCAAATTCTTGCCCTCACTTGTGATATTTTGTTCACACACTTTATCAGATCCTGCCTCTGTGCCAGGTCCATGGCTATGAAGTCCCTTTTTACAATTCCCAGCAATGCTTGACTAATGTTCCTGCCCATTAACCCCCGTAAGCCTTAATGAGCTTAACTTCTACTTGCCCTTATCATTTAATCCATAGACTATCACTAGTTTTTACAAGAGTCTGGATTTTACTTTATTTTTTTAATTAGCAGTAGCTAATTAAAGAATAAATGCTGGATTAAAAAACAAAAACAGAAAAACCCCCAGAAAGTAAATGCATGGAACTGCTGTACCGTACCAAGTTACTAGAAATGGAAAAAAACTTTTACAACGTCCTTTTAAAAAGCAGCACTTTCAAAAGCTGTATAAATATACCTTCATGTGTATACATATACTTACACCAGAGAACATAATTCATCCACCTTTGTCAAATGGGCAGGGGAAGAATGCTTTCATCCCTATACAACACATTCATCACCTTCATCCCAGGTGCCCATGAGAATTTTATGAACACAAATGTTGCACAGAATTATTTCAACCACTGCTGAGATGAATGCAGCCACCTCTGCAGCAGTAGAAAAAGACTCACCCAATAGCATGTAGTAAATATTTATAGGGGCACACAAACAATAACAAAAGTAAAACAGAGTATAGCATCTACATATAGGAGGACAGGACCAGTAGGTGCCTTATAATGGGACTGGGACTAGCAGCCACATCTCACCATCTACATCCACACTGTGGTAAGATCTGTGGCTAGGTAGCATTTAAGGAAATTCATGGGGTCTCACAGGAGCTACAGAAATACTTGTGCCTTTTTTTTTAACAAGTGTATGGAACTGTTGAGTCATGGCCTGAACCGCTGATTGAGCAGCTGGGAAAAGGACCTGGTCAGCCCTGGGAGCACAGGTGAAGCCAACTCAGCTGTACAACTGGAAGGGGTGGAGCCTCCACCTCTCTCTCTCTCTTAGACCCCATTTAAGGGCTGACTGGCAGTGGGGGGAGGGACTTCTTTTTGGAGATCCATGCCTGGTGGAGCTTTCTCTTGCAAACCTGGAATCTTCTGATACAGGTAAGCAATCTTCCCATCCTTTATAGCACCTTTCTGTGATTACACATCTGGTGAAACACCTTTTCCCATCATATTGAACTGTCCAGTTGCTACAGTGAGTGACCTTTTTTGTGATGTTGACTATAGAGCTCAGTTCAATTGCCTCTTGCATACAGCAGTCTCAAACCACAGCTGAATGTTCCTGGATTTAGAATACTTCCTTAGCTGTGCTGCCAGAGATAAGATTATTGTTGATGACAAAAATTACTTTATAATTTGAATATTATTTTTCTTAATTGCTATAAATGTCACTGTAGTTAATAGATGACATTCAGACTCTCAACATTACTTAAAAGTCTAATGCCAATTTAGTTCCTTAATCCTCACTGGTTTCACTGGGAATTAGAGAGTAAAATACCTTTAAGAAGCCAGGCTCTAGTCCCTGTCAGAAAATTAACATATGCCCTCAAGAAAGATTATAAATTATTTGATATGAGATATGCCAAAGTCAACGTTATGTTTTATAAATGAAAGATTTGTTTCAATAGCTTGAAACCTTTTAAAGCAAGACACAGTTTCTGAAGACATGATCTCATTCCTTAGCCAGCTTCAGAGAATGTTATATACGTGCATGTAGTCACAGATACTTTATCTATTTATCTACATATGTATATTGATGTAGAAACAGGCTATTAACAGTACTTTGTATTTTAAGGGAATTTGAAAAAGGAACGTGTCCAACTCAATAGACCAAGTCTCCAACTCTTATTTTGCTTAATACTTTTCTAGATGGAATGTTCTGTTTAACTCCAGAAAACATTATGCCTAACATTAAGTTCAGCTGCTATACAAAATTTTGCAGGTCAGAGTAACTCAGATTGTATTGAATACATCTAAAACTAATTGACTTGATGCAGGAGACCAAAACATCTCAATTCAGTGTGACTACAGAAAAAAACACATCCCCCAGAAGCAGCGTTAGGAAAAGAAATAAGAGAATGTGCTTTTTTTCCCCTTTATTTTGTTCAGAAATTTTCAGTTTACTGCAACTCTGTTTCCAAAAAAAAAAAAGAAAAAGATTACCAGAAACCCTAAAATCTGACAGACACTGGGGGTGAGCAGCAGTTGGACTGAGGTCTTTTTGTGCTCATAATAACTTAGTGTTCCAATTACAAAGCTCCTCAAGTTTTAAAAGCAGCTAAGTATCTATTTCTGAGCTGCTGGAAAATAAACCTGTATGAAATGCAAGTGGAAAAATTGCCTGTAGTGTGTTAATTCAAGCAGAGGGAACGGACTCCCTAGTGGGGGATCACAGCCCCTTGTTGCTGGAATTTAAAAGTGGAGCACTTAGAATAATTTAGGGTATTGAGTTCTTTCTTTCTGTGGTCAGATTAGCGGGTTTTCTAATGATTGTTCCTCCATTGGATCTGAAGCCCAGAAGTCTCAGGGAGTAGAAGAGACTTGACAAAGATAATTGATAGGAAACATTAATGGAAGTTCAGACATCTCAACATCCAGGCCTTGTCAGAGTTTCTGACCTTTGCTGACTATGATAGGGAACATTTTAAAAATAAATAATCACTGTTTACAAAAACAGACTCAAGGAAAGTCAGTAAATCTTCCAGGAACAACTACCGGATAGAAAAAGCAGCACGGTTGCTGCTTTTTGCACTAAGGGCTGAGAAGCTTTTCCTGGTGTTTTGTTCTCTGCCATCTTTCCCATTTGACTCATATTCCCTTCTTACCTTTCCTGAAGACTCCTTTCCAGTGCTGTTAGCAGAAGCAATGGCTTGCTCTGCTCTTTGCCTTCTGGAGATGTCCATGCACACTCCTCAGTGAGGTTCAGTTTAGCAAACTTCAGGTTTAGTCCAGCAGAGGATTACAGAGCCACAGCATCATAGCCAGTCTGCAAAACACAAAATGACTGAACTCATTCTACAGCATGAAGCATGCCTAAATGTCATCTCCAGATGGTGAGCCCCTTCTGGGAAGATATTTACTGGAAGGGGAACCAGTGAACAAGAAGTCTTTCTGTTCATAAAGATCCTCATTCTCTTTATCTGGGGGAAAAAATCTCTGGTATGCAAGAATGGGGTATGAAGGAAAC
Source organism: Pavo muticus (assembly GCA_016647715.1). Lineage (NCBI taxonomy): Eukaryota > Metazoa > Chordata > Aves > Galliformes > Phasianidae > Pavo > Pavo muticus. The sequence continues at coordinate 3,564,196 of JACDJE010000005.1, forward strand.
AGGAGAAAACATGGGGCATGATTCTGGATAATCAACATAATAGCTAATTTACCTGTGTGAGGTTGGAATATTCTGGGTAATGGTACCACAGACTAATTTTGATTATTGAAAATAATACTAAAGGTGCAGTTAAAAAGGGATGTGATTCTGTTGCTTCCCTGAATCATATGGGCATCAAATGTTTGATTACATTGGCATCCACCAGTAGAAGACAGCAGCTGAACATTTAAAAGCATAATTTCCATTTGCATAAAGATAACTACTGACCTATTAGAAATTGCAGAGTATGTTTATATCATTCAATTGCCTGACTTTCCCGAGAAGTACATATTTTCCCAATCTCAGCTACAGTTCATATGAACTCTATTGCCTACCAACTAATTTACTGATATGGAGCTTTCAAGTGTTTAATTGGAAATATCTTCTCCTCTGCTGTCACTCTATTACATTGATACTGAAACTTCATACCAAATGCTTTCCATGAAAACAATTTCTAAATCAAATTATTTTTAATGCTGTGAGTTTTTTGCACATGAATAAGTACCTCAATTGAGATGTATAAAACCAATTAGACCCCTATTTATCTCTGCTAAGCAACTTGGTTCCACTAATTTCTTTGGTCACCGTGATTCACTTTGGAGCTCACTCTGTTCATACATTCTGATGATTGAATTACTCAACATTTATTTTAGAATGCATTTATTTATTGGTGTCCTTTACAAACAATTTCTTTTTTATGTAATTCTGAAAGCCCTGCAGTATTATTGCATGAAACTGCCATAAAGAAAATGTAAAAGTAACTAATACATGCTTGCATAATCCAAAAATTTTAAGCAATAAACATTTAGTAATTGTCAGAAAGAAGAAATGTACTTAATTGTTTCCCATTATCATAGTAAAGCTTCCTTTCTGTAAAACATTTAAACACAATACCTGGTTGTTTGGTAGTTCTTTATTTCTTTTCCTTCAGTCTCAGAAGAATCAAGGTGATCACGTTAAAATTTTATTTCATGTCCACAATGCACTCTCTTAAACTTCTGTGTTCTTTTGTGTCATCTGGGTACATCCTGTAATGACACCTGCTCTGCACCAGACAGAAGAGCATATTTTTCTTTAGGTAGCCTTTTTTGATAATAATACATATCTCAAAAGAATGAAGTTGTCCTTCCAAAGCTGTGCCAGTTGTGTGCTGATATTCAGTTTAAAAACTTAAAAAGAAGTGGCATCATACAGCTATAGCTAGATGCTGAAAAGTGATCTAGTCTTCAGGACAAAATATAATTATATCATGACTAGTATATGTTTTCTCAGCCTATTCATGCCCATTTTCTGCAATATAAGGGAGTCTGTTCCATATAATCTCCAAGTTTAGTTGTTACAACTTTTCCTAATGTTGTAAGGAATTGCATTTTAAGCCTGTTATTTCTCGAGCTATTTTTCTAGGAATATGAATGGTGTTGTTTCTTTTCACACACACATGCATACATATACATTTTGGAAGCATTCTATTTTACATCTATATAATATGTGCATATATTATACATAGCATTTTATTTCCTCCAAGTTCTTTTTAATTCCTCCTCCTGCCTTTTTCACTGACCAGTGTTATTCATTATCACTTGAACCATGAACAGTCAGCAACAAAATGTGTATTAGTAGTTTTTATGAATTATAATTCAGCTGAGGAGAATTCAAAATATCTATGCATCATGAATTCATACCTCATTTATTTAAAACAAAGATGCCCATTGGACACTTAATTTGTTACCTTAATCTTGCAGGTCAGTTGTTCTTAGCTTCTTGCCTCAGCCTGAATATCACATTCTGCTGGTGAGCAGGTTACAAAGATATCTAATCTTGTTGATCTCATGGTACAGTGGGCCTGATGATGAAGCATGAAAAAGATAAAAAAACATCAGGAGGAACATTAATCTCATCTTAATTTTCCAGATGTCCTAAAGAACATTAATATTTGGTATCACATTGGGAATCATCATTACTGAAGTACAGAACACACCTTCTCCATTGTTTGTTTATAAAAAAATAATTAAAAAAAAATAAAAGGAGCTTTTCTCCATGGTGAGGAAGCAATAGTACAGAAGTAATTACAGTCACTGCCTGTGGGCTCGCAGGATGGTCTCACCTCCTCCAACTTCAAAAACATGCAGCAATACCAGGCCTCAATTTATTTTGGTTCTTGCAGTATTTCTAAGAACTCAGTTTGCAGAATTGCATCTCTCTTTCTGAAATAAAGTACTTGGACATTAAGGTTGTTTGTTTTGTTTAACTTTATTAATGAAAAACTAAAAAGACTTGGGAGAAGAAGTTTTGTTGCTGTGGTGCTGGGTTGTTGGTTGTTTTTTTCTTTTTTAAAGTCTCAGATTCTCATCACTTCCCTAGATCTTGAATTTGGAAAATTTCACTGTCTGAGTCGGTTCTTTGAAGTGTTTGTCTGGGAGGACCCCGTTGGTTATATCTCTGCTTTGTGTGCACCTGAGTATTGGTGCCTTGATTAACCTAAGTGGGGGTCCTCACCATCTTGGGCATCAACCTCCAGGCCCATATCTCTAGATTTGCATCAAAATCCCACCTCACGTGACTGGAAAACATGCACATAAAACATTACAGATGTGGAATCTATATCTTTATGTGACTATTAAATGCATCTTAATCCCCCTCATTATGATAAATCAGGTCTCTAACAAGACCTAGTTTTTAGTGGTGGTAGATGTAGTGGCAGGTTGTTTTTTTTCCTGTTTCTCCTGTGAGTTGGAGATTTTTAAAAAAGATACAGCAAGCTTTATTTCTTCTCCCACTTCTCTTTTACCATACTGTACTATCTCAATGTTAAGAAATCTTGGTTACACAGGTCTTAATTGCTATCAAAATTACTAGAAAATGACTTGCTTTCTGTAGCTCTATGCATATGTTAATTTGTTTTTATTATGTGTTATATAGAATCATATTCCAGAAGAAAAATATTTTTCAGTTGGGTTATTGGTTAACATCAATAAATGAGTATTACTGCTTTTGAGTGAGATCAGTGAAAATTCCCACAGGAAGATATTCTGCCAATTTTCCACCTCCAATCTATTTCATCTGTTAATCTCAAATGAAATAGAGCCATTTTTGGAAACATTGGCAATCCTCATAGACTTGATATCAGAATTCCTTGAAAGTGCCATCTAGGGAAAAAAAAATCCTGTCCCATTGCTACACAGGCAAACAGAAACACGTCAGGTATCACAAAACAAGAATCATGGAATTACTGCAGCTTAAGCTTGTGCTTTATACTGACAATCTCCTTAGCCATTCATAAAAAGGGAAACTTAAACTGGAAGAGGGTGGATTTAGACTAGATATTAGGAAGAAGTTATTTAAGGTGAGAGTGGTGAGGCACTGAACAGGTTACCCAGAGAGGTTGTGGATGCCCCTCCATGGAAGCATTTAAGGCCAGGCCAGATGGGGCTTCGAGCAACCTGGTCTAGAGGGAGGTGTCCCTGCCTGTAGCAGGGGGCTGGAACTAGATGATCTTAAAGGTCCCTTCCAGCCCAAACCATTCTGTGATTCTAAGAAGATCAAATTGAACTCTGCTGCCCTTGATAGACAAACTTTCAGGAGAATTTACAATTAATTTACCTTAGTTCCCATGGAATCTATTTTGTCTCATCTTACATTTAAAAAATAAGATATTTTGTGTCAGAAGAGCACTGTTTCTATTTGTAAAGCAAGCAACTCAGGAGGACCCAGATCGATCAACAGAATTGCTGTTTCTATGGTAGTAATGTTTTTTGTTTGTTTATTCACATTGGGCTTAATACATCCTAAGACTGGGGAGCACTATGTATGCTATGTGGAGCACTTAGTACACTAATAAAAATAATTAATACTATCATTATAAAATTATTTTATAAACAAAAGCAGTCATCCTGTTTGACATTGCAAGGTCTTTGGGCAAGGACCTATCCCTTAGTAAATACACATAGCAAAAAGGATCATGGTAAGAGAACTTCCTGGTGTAGCAAACACATACACATATATGTATTTTTGTTCTAGGGACATCAGGATCTATAATAGTTGTAGACTGAAAACAAATCCCTTTCTATGAACCTCCTGATGCCCTCTTTTAAAGGGAGAGGAACCACCTTTGTGATGTCATTACTACTAAACTAGCTGGAAATGAACCAAAGAAGTACAGCTGCATTTGAAGCCAGAATCATATATTACTACAGTATTTTTGTTGTGGTTCTGTAATAAGGGAAAGTTTATCTTGGAGCCATGCAGAGAATAGCAAATTTACTATAACTGCCACAGACAAGTGGGCATGAAAAATGATCAGTTCCTAAAAGCTTTTAAAGCAGCAATGTTTGTCCTTCTCAGCTTTATGAAGGTCATAAGTCTCTCTGGTATGATCTAAGAAATGCTATAACAAGGTTCACTTAAATGCAGCTGTGTCCTGAATCTGTGCTCAGAAACACAAAATTCCTTTACAGAAATAGACACTCAACTTCTATCTCTGGGAGACAATATTCTGCAGTGGACTGACTTATTCAGAGATGCTGCCAGCTTCAGACCACAGGCCAGTGGCAGAATGATATATAGGACTTTTCCTGCCAGAAAAGCACTGTCCAAAACTAACATCATCTTTATTTACTATTTGTTTGGCTTAGACATTTCTTTACTGTGGCTTCACTTGCTACACAGTGTATACACAGACACACATAGAAATATATATGCATATTTTTATAGATATATATATACTATACATATGCAGATATGCAGACATACATATACATGATTGATTTTACACATTATCTAAGGCACTGTGTAGTATGGAACAAACAAGGGAGCAGGCAGGGATGTACAACCCCCAGCGCAAAGAAATGAGCTGAAGTTCACTTTTCTTTCAGGGAACTCGCTTGCAGAAGGTCTTCCCTGACATAACTAAGTCCTATGTTAGTGTTGACTTTACTGTTCTGGACACAACCAGAGCAGAAGGAAAAACTGAGGCTCCACCCAGACCCTGCTTCTACCAAGTTTCATGACATGGGAAACCGGCAGCCCTCTGGGTGCCCATGCATTATTGCTCACTGTGTCTTCAGAGGTGTACAGCAAGACTCAAGCAAAGCCTACTGAAAGAACTTTCCAACTGATAGGAGGTGCTTTCTTTGCTGGGTTCCTCCCTGTATCCTTTGTGATGCAGTGGAGCAGATATCATGTATAGCAACTGATGTTCAATGCCATTAGTTATGGTCTGTGGAATAACTCCTTGCAATGTTATTCCAAAGGAATAGCTGGCAGCAAATAATTCACAAGTGCTAGAATTCATACCAGCAAGAATAACATGAACTTAAACATCAGAATGGTCTTGGGTTATAGAACTGTTGTTATTTTGCCTCAAGCTACTTTTGGAATCAATTCCAGAAATAATCCCCTTTAGGAAGGGGACCTCAGCTTGCTCTCTTCTCTGTGTGATCCCAATAAAAGTGGCCTCCTTACTGGTGAATATCTCTCTGAACTCTTCTTCAAAATGCTCAATTACAGAAAATTCACAATCTTTCTAAGTAAAGGCTGTAGGGTATTGCCAGTGTCAGTGCTCCTTATCTTACTATTCTGACTGTGTGTGTTGCAGTCAATATGAGGTGAAATTCAGAAAGTGGCTTTATCCAGCTGACTTCTTGAACTCAGAAGACACAAATATGTACGTAACATTAGAGAAAAAAGAAAACAAGTAGGAACCTCTTCTCTATCTACTTCTTCAATAGCAGTTTACCATCAGTAAATTCATGAGGACTTTATAAAGATCTGTTCTATAATTCCTTAATAGATGTGGCAAATGGGGCAACTTGCAAAGTAATGTGCAAAATGCTTCCATTAAGTTACTGGAGGGGATGGAGAAGGGGATAGATGTATGTGACTAAACACTATCTGCTTTTATACTTCATTCTTTTGAGGCTGTTTTGAAAATAGTATCCCAGATGACCGAGGGAAGGTGAATTACAGTCATCTAAGGTAAAGAATATAATCCACAGAACATGGATCTCAAGACATACCTTTCCATCAACTTTAATGGGTGTTAGATGAGATCCAGAAGCTTTAAAGTGAGTATTTATAGTGCTGTTAGTACCTTGGAATAAAAAAACTATTTACTCAATCATGAATAATTATATGAGCTCAACCTTTCAAAATATGAAAAACACCTCTTTTTATCACCTACCACATTTATGGTAATACTTATGGAGTTGGGAAGTACATTATATAGTCCCAAACTGAAGTTTGATGATTAACCTTTCAAAAGAGCCGTGTAAGAAGCAGCAATTTATTGTGATCTCCTGCATCTGAATAGCTTGAGATACAAAAATCCAGGTTAACTCATCAATGCCAAAGGAGCAACTATTTTTTCATGCTTTGCCTTTACTTTAAAGGTACAGTGATATCATCACAGAGTAACTGTAAGAAGGAATGGATTCAAAGGATACTTCACCTTCAGAGAGTGATATGAAGGAAATCATCATCACGTTGTCTCTAAGAAGATAGATTTAGGCAAAGTAGGGACAGTGAGCAAATGGTGTCACTTCAAGAACACAGATCAAAACTTCTTTAAATCCCGCAATCACACTTGGATATCTGAATAAAGTTTGGGACTTCCAGGTATAATACACTATATAAACACAATTTATATATAAACATAATGAAGATCAGCTTTAAGGTCTTTTTTACAGTCCCATGTCTGACTGTTCCCAATTTTGTTTCATCAGTAGTTTTGCTCATAATAATGCATTACCCCCAAATGTAGAGCCTGATCTCCTTCCAATTCCATGCCTGATAAACTGGCCAAGAACTTGACCAAGCTTATTTTTCTGTAATATTCTTCTTATTTATTGAAGAGTGGAGATAGCAAGCAGATAAAGTGTTCCTCAAGTCCAGATTTCACGTACTTCCCCTTCCTTCCTCTATTTCCTGGTAGTAACAACAGATAATAGGGCATGGTGAACCAAGGGTAAAGCGTAGCATATACTACTGTGAGAGTGCTTCGATGCGGTGTTAGAGAACAGCTGAACTCTCCTAAACCTTCACCTTTCAATCCATACTCATGAAATGAGGAGCATAATTGTAATGGTTGCTGTTGTGGGGTTAAAGGACTTAATTTAAGAATGAAAGACTTATCCTGAAGACCAGGCTGGAAAACCACCTCAAATCAAACACAGAGGGTTTCTACACATTATAACCCACTTTTTCCTCTTCTTCCTTTTTTCTTTATTCTTTTTTTTTTTTTCTTTTTCAAATTCACACTCTATATCAAAGGTATAAGACTCAGCTGGAACCTGAAACCAAATCCAAAACACAATAACAGTCACAGTTAGCTTGGGGGAAGTGTGAGAAACAAGAACAAAATCACACTTTCTGACAAGTATGGATTCATAAATCAATGGAGGCAGGAAAGAAAGCAGCACCAGGCTCACTTTGGAAGTCAGTGCTGCAGTTTGACAACAGGGAGGCTGCCTCATCACTTAGCCATTCCTCTAGCTATAGTAAACTTCGAAGGATTGTAGAATCACTAGGTATGTCAAATACTACAGCTACATTAAAAAAAATCCTACAACAAATCCACAAGCCAAAAATAACAGCTTTCTAGTTTCAAATCCAATATAAATGAGGGCAGGTTTTTGTTGGGTCATCCTCAGGACTTTAGGTGATCCGCTGGAAAACTTGTTTTGGACAACACAACAACACGAAGTGCTGCTAAGCTATGAAAAAAAAAGGCTGAAAAAATATACATCATTCATCTGCTGGCTCTTAATACCATTTCTGAGCATATCTGAAATTCCTTTTGCCACTGAATGCAGCAAGAGCTTTCAATGGCTCTCTCATGGAGCCAGGATCTCAAGAATATTAATATATTAAAAATACATTCATAATATTGCTAATATATTTATGATACTAATAAACTAATACATTGTTAATACCACTCCTGATCTCCCCCTGCAAGAGTAGATGAGGCACTGAGGGACATGGTTTAGTGGGCATGGTGATGATGGGTTGATGATTGGACTAGATGATCGTAGTGGTCTTTCCAACCTTAACGATTCTATGATTCTAGTGGCAATGCAGCTGCCACTGTAAAAATGGACCTGTCAGTCAGTAGAGTAAAACCAAGACACTTCAGTGTATTTCAGAATAAGGGAAAAATACAGTACTTTAAAATATAATTTGCAATTACACTGGTAGAAGTTTTTTTTAGCAAAATACGAAGGCTAATTTTAAGACTACAGGGACTGTTTTGGGTCACAGTCATAGTTCCAGAGTACTTATTCAGAGGGACAAGGTCTCATCTCTGATAGAACTTCAATAAACATTTGGGCGCTTCACACATAATCAATTCATTTCAAAAGAACAAACCAAAGAGAATGGAAGAGGCAAATTAAGTAAACTCAGATCAGTTCAGCTATACTAACATCCTGATTTTATCATTGGGAAAATATATGAAGTTTGATGATTAAGTCATAACTGAAGTAAGCATCAAATGTAAGTGCTAGGAAACATTTCAGCATGAGACAAAAACACTATACTAAGCCATGAAGTGTATTTAGAAGAAAATTGCAAGCATGTCTTATGGTTGTTTTTTTTTTTCTTGACATGCTCAGGTGTTAATATAAAGATATAAGTATCATGAACACTTCTTTCTTTTCCCTAAACACAAGAGCAATAAACAATAATCTCTACAAAGTACTCCCAATACCTGCTAGAGATGAACAAATCTGCAATTACAAGATCAGTAATAATAAAGAATCAAAAAAATTCTGCAGCTCTCTCTCGAGGTCAGAGAAGTCAGGCAGTAAACAGCAATCTACTCTTACAAAAGAAGTATTAAGAAAAGAAAGATAGCTGAATGTGTGCCTAATTTATACTAGTCATAAGCCAGTGTGTGTTCATTCTTGCACACTTACATACAAGCACATAGACATATTAAGTATTGCTAGGAAGAATAAAAAAGAAAAATAACTAGTTTCTTTCCCTGTAACTCTTCCTTTCCTGTTGTTGAGATAAACAAGAACCTGTGCCAAAATTGAGATTTTGGAGCTCTCTAAAATCAGCTCTGAAGCAGTTGCTTGCAGGCAAAAGAGCCCATTGTGTGACCTCGCCAACAATTATCGTGGTATGGGAATAAAGAAAAACACTGACACAAGAAAAATGTGCATTTGTTTGCTTTAGAGCTCACATAGCAGTTTACAGCAGCAGAAGGCCAAATGCATAAAATTCAAGGCACTGATGCTGTGCCTGATGAAATGAAAATTTAATGTCAGATAAATGCTCAAGTGAGTCAGCTTGGTTTTATTTCTATTTTCTAGAGCATCCAGCAAGAGATGGGTGGTGCCACCAGTGCAAGTTGCCACCAAACATCAGCATATTGGGAAAATTTATCATGGTACTTAAACTATGTCCTTAGGTTAGAACAGGGAATGTCAGAATTTCCTATTCTGGATAATCACTGTGGAGATGATAAGTAAGTCAGGTTGTAACTGAAGTTCATGTTGGAATTATACTACCTTTATCCTGTTAAGAATNAGTTTCATGACATGGGAAACCGGCAGCCCTCTGGGTGCCCATGCATTATTGCTCACTGTGTCTTCAGAGGTGTACAGCAAGACTCAAGCAAAGCCTACTGAAAGAACTTTCCAACTGATAGGAGGTGCTTTCTTTGCTGGGTTCCTCCCTGTATCCTTTGTGATGCAGTGGAGCAGATATCATGTATAGCAACTGATGTTCAATGCCATTAGTTATGGTCTGTGGAATAACTCCTTGCAATGTTATTCCAAAGGAATAGCTGGCAGCAAATAATTCACAAGTGCTAGAACTCATACCAGCAAGAATAACATGAACTTAAACATCAGAATGGTCTTGGGTTATAGAACTGTTGTTATTTTGCCTCAAGCTACTTTTGGAATCAATTCCAGAAATAATCCCCTTAAGGAAGGGGACCTCAGCTTGCTCTCTTCTCTGTGTGATCCCAATAAAAGTGGCCTCCTTACTGGTGAATATCTCTCTGAACTCTTCTTCAAAATGCTCAATTACAGAAAATTCACAATCTTTCTAAGTAAAGGCTGTAGGGTATTGCCAGTGTCAGTGCTCCTTATCTTACTATTCTGACTGTGTGTGTTGCAGTCAATATGAGGTGAAATTCAGAAAGTGGCTTTATCCAGCTGACTTCTTGAACTCAGAAGACACAAATATGTACGTAACATTAGAGAAAAAAGAAAACAAGTAGGAACCTCTTCTCTATCTACTTCTTCAATAGCAGTTTACCATCAGTAAATTCATGAGGACTTTATAAAGATCTGTTCTATAATTCCTTAATAGATGTGGCAAATGGGGCAACTTGCAAAGTAATATGCAAAATGCTTCCATTAAGTTACTGGAGGGGATGGAGAAGGGGATAGATGTATGTGACTAAACACTATCAGCTTTTATACTTCATTCTTTTGAGGCTGTTTTGAAAATAGTATCCCAGATGACCGAGGGAAGGTGAATTACAGTCATCTAAGGTAAAGAATATAATCCACAGAACATGGATCTCAAGAAATACCTTTCCATCAACTTTAATGGGTGTTAGATGAGATCCAGAAGCTTTAAAGTGAGTATTTATAGTGCTGTTAGTACCTTGGAATAAAAAAACTATTTACTCAATCATGAATAATTATATGAGCTCAACCTTTCAAAATATGAAAAACACCTCTTTTTTATCACCTACCACATTTATGGTAATACTTATGGAGTTGGGAAGTACATTATATAGTCCCAAACTGAAGTTTGATGATTAACCTTTCAAAAGAGCCGTGTAAGAAGCAGCAATTTATTGTGATCTCCTGCATCTGAATAGCTTGAGATACAAAAATCCAGGTTAACTCATCAATGCCAAAGGAGCAACTATTTTTTCATGCTTTGCCTTTACTTTAAAGGTACAGTGATATCATCACAGAGTAACTGTAAGAAGGAATGGATTCAAAGGATACTTCACCTTCAGAGAGTGATATGAAGGAAATCATCATCACGTTGTCTCTAAGAAGATAGATAGATTTAGGCAAAGTAGGGACAGTGAGCAAATGGTGTCACTTCAAGAACACAGATCAAAACTTCTTTAAATCCCGCAATCACACTTGGATATCTGAATAAAGTTTGGGACTTCCAGGTATAATACACTATATAAACACAATTTATATATAAACATAATGAAGATCAGCTTTAAGGTCTTTTTTACAGTCCCATGTCTGACTGTTCCCAATTTTGTTTCATCAGTAGTTTTGCTCATAATAATGCATTACCCCCAAATGTAGAGCCTGATCTCCTTCCAATTCCATGCCTGATAAACTGGCCAAGAACTTGACCAAGCTTATTTTTCTGTAATATTCTTCTTATTTATTGAAGAGTGGAGATAGCAAGCAGATAAAGTGTTCCTCAAGTCCAGATTTCACGTACTTCCCCTTCCTTCCTCTATTTCCTGGTAGTAACAACAGATAATAGGGCATGGTGAACCAAGGGTAAAGCGTAGCATATACTACTGTGAGAGTGCTTCGATGCGGTGTTAGAGAACAGCTGAACTCTCCTAAACCTTCACCTTTCAATCCATACTCATGAAATGAGGAGCATAATTGTAATGGTTGCTGTTGTGGGGTTAAAGGACTTAATTTAAGAATGAAAGACTTATCCTGAAGACCAGGCTGGAAAACCACCTCAAATCAAACACAGAGGGTTTCTACACATTATAACCCACTTTTTCCTCTTCTTCCTTTTTTCTTTATTCTTTTTTTTTTTTTCTTTTTCAAATTCACACTCTATATCAAAGGTATAAGACTCAGCTGGAACCTGAAACCAAATCCAAAACACAATAACAGTCACAGTTAGCTTGGGGGAAGTGTGAGAAACAAGAACAAAATCACACTTTCTGACAAGTATGGATTCATAAATCAATGGAGGCAGGAAAGAAAGCAGCACCAGGCTCACTTTGGAAGTCGGTGCTGCAGTTTGACAACAGGGAGGCTGCCTCATCACTTAGCCATTCCTCTAGCTATAGTAAACTTCGAAGGATTGTAGAATCACTAGGTATGTCAAATACTACAGCTACATTAAAAAAAATCCTACAACAAATCCACAAGCCAAAAATAACAGCTTTCTAGTTTCAAATCCAATATAAATGAGGGCAGGTTTTTGTTGGGTCATCCTCAGGACTTTAGGTGATCCGCTGGAAAACTTGTTTTGGACAACACAACAACACGAAGTGCTGCTAAGCTATGAAAAAAAAAGGCTGAAAAAATATACATCATTCATCTGCTGGCTCTTAATACCATTTCTGAGCATATCTGAAATTCCTTTTGCCACTGAATGCAGCAAGAGCTTTCAATGGCTCTCTCATGGAGCCAGGATCTCAAGAATATTGATATATTAAAAATACATTCATAATATTGCTAATATATTTCTGATACTAATAAACTAATACATTGTTAATACCACTCCTGATCTCCCCCTGCAAGAGTAGATGAGGCACTGAGGGACATGGTTTAGTGGGCATGGTGATGATGGGTTGATGATTGGACTAGATGATCGTAGTGGTCTTTCCAACCTTAACGATTCTATGATTCTAGTGGCAATGCAGCTGCCACTGTAAACATGGACCTGTCAGTCAGTAGAGTAAAACCAAGACACTTCAGTGTATTTCAGAATAAGGGAAAAATACAGTACTTTAAAATATAATTTGCAATTACACTGGTAGAAGTTTTTTTTAGCAAAATACGAAGGCTAATTTTAAGACTACAGGGACTGTTTTGGGTCACAGTCATAGTTCCAGAGTACTTATTCAGAGGGACAAGGTCTCATCTCTGATAGAACTTCAATAAACATTTGGGCGCTTCACACATAATCAATTCATTTCAAAAGAACAAACCAAAGAGAATGGAAGAGGCAAATTAAGTAAACTCAGATCAGTTCAGCTATACTAACATCCTGATTTTATCATTGGGAAAATATATGAAGTTTGATGATTAAGTCATAACTGAAGTAAGCATCAAATGTAAGTGCTAGGAAACATTTCAGCATGAGACAAAAACACTATACTAAGCCATGAAGTGTATTTAGAAGAAAATTGCAAGCATGTCTTATGGTTGTTTTTTTTTTTCTTGACATGCTCAGGTGTTAATATAAAGATATAAGTATCATGAACACTTCTTTCTTTTCCCTAAACACAAGAGCAATAAACAATAATCTCTACAAAGTACTCCCAATACCTGCTAGAGATGAACAAATCTGCAATTACAAGATCAGTAATAATAAAGAATCAAAAAAATTCTGCAGCTCTCTCTCGAGGTCAGAGAAGTCAGGCAGTAAACAGCAATCTACTCTTACAAAAGAAGTATTAAGAAAAGAAAGATAGCTGAATGTGTGCCTAATTTATACTAGTCATAAGCCAGTGTGTGTTCATTCTTGCACACTTACATACAAGCACATAGACATATTAAGTATTGCTAGGAAGAATAAAAAAGAAAAATAACTAGTTTCTTTCCCTGTAACTCTTCCTTTCCTGTTGTTGAGATAAACAAGAACCTGTGCCAAAATTGAGATTTTGGAGCTCTCTA
>JACDJE010000005.1:3578223-3612658 GCA_016647715.1 Pavo muticus
CACTTTTCCTCAGGCCATTTGATATACACCCAGAGGTGCAGCTTTACTGGCTAAGAAGGGAAGACACTCAACTTCTGGTAAAGATTCCTGAAACCAAGCATAAGTGCTTTGTGTTTGGTAGGATGATATTAGCCTTAACCATTTCAGAAGACTTTTGCATACCAGAATCTGCTTCTGGAAAAGGTTTGCAGTATATTATAATTAACTGCTTTGCGGTTTTGTATATTTATCCAAGAAGTAAACATAGGAAGATGGTTAACTCTCACACTTGTTTCAGTTGATCAGAAAATCCCTTTCATCTCTTAGACGTATTCTAAATGCTTTTAGCATTAACAAATTGTTGGAGTAGACACTTTGCTGAAAACCTGTCACCTGCTTCTTGCCACACTTTTTGCTTCAGTGATAAATACAAATTAGCACCCAATCACGTGCAAAGCTATATTAATGATTTTGACATTTCATATACTGTAGCTCATTTTACCTACATGAATCTACCATTTGAGTGTGAAAAGAAATTACTTCTTTCTTCCTGTTCTCTGTTCTGGCTCACATACATTGTATAATATTTTGCTGGAATCTGGCTAATTTGAAGGGATGGAGTAGGATAAACTCCAGAATGGCCTCAAGACCAGACATGTTACATCCTACGCACTGAGCTATTGCCAGCGTTCATAGTCGAATCCTCTGGGCTACCTAGTAGTTAGCAGCTATTTTAGCATCCCACATCTGTTCATTTTTCTCTTACAGTGTTCTCTGCGAGATAAGTTGTGTTGTTCAGTTAAAAAAAAAAAAAAAAAGGAAGACCAAACTATTCAGATAGGAATCCAAACTAGATCTTTTAAACTCTGTTGAACTATTTGGAGGGAGTTCTAGTCTTTTGTCCCTCTAAGGCTCAGAAACCACCATTCAATTTCCATTATAAATGTATTTATATGTAGTTTATGCCCATTTTTAAAAATATTAACATTGCCTGCCTTTCTGTTGATTTCTGGATTTCTTTTCTTTTTCTTTTCTTTTTTTTCCCCAAGGTAAATAAATAAAGCATGTTGTGTAAGGAAATATGGAAATATCCATCACCTTATTCTGTTGTTCCTAGTATCAGGGAACCAAACACCTTAATCTATGATGCCTTAAGTAGAGTTTGAGTTTGCAGAGCCACTGTAGTCTGTCAGCTGTATCCACGCTGCTGGACACAACTGAGCGAGTTGTACAACCACTGCTAGACAGGACTGAGCCAGCAAGCAGACTGGTCTCAATATTGGGATACTCCCACACTGAACTGGAGCCACCGTGTGCACAACGGGGCTACGAGTAGCCTGGGAGTAAGGCACAGCATTAGTTAACACATCCTTATGCACCTTATCTAGAAGAGGAATTGAATAAACAGCTTGAACTATTAGTGGAAACCCTCAGCAAAACAAACCAGCATCCTTTCTACAACACTGGGCTGTAACTATAAAGGCTAATGTCTGTTTTATAATCCACCATGATAATGGCTCGTGATGGAACTTCAAGCTCTTTTTTCCTTTTTTCTTTTTTTTTCTTTTCCTGCATGATCTAGTGTGTGCGTGTGTTAAAACCAAATAAAACCTTGAGTCGTGTCTAACAGTAACATTACAGAAACAAAGAAATCAAAATCCAATGAGACACAGCATAGTCAAAACGTCCCTACTTCACGTGTGCCCAGAGATTAGGCTGCTCTTCACAAAGCTATAGAGTGAAAGTTAATGCAGGACCATCCAGATCTCAGCTCTACAGAAGGTATGTGCATACCCTTGGGTAAATGACCCACACCCAAAACAGGGACTGAAGTACCTAAGTATCAAAGACTGCAGGCCTTGGAAACTTAAGTGTCTGTGAGGATCTGAGAGTAATTAAAATATGTCTAAATTCTCTAAATTCTGTTAAGAATAAGGTGATTTGATTTTTTTCTTACCTTTTTCCTTTGCTTTCTTATCTTCTTGTATCCTGTCATCTGTAGGACCAGGACTTTCCCCTCCTGCATGCACATGGAGTCTCACATGAGGGAAAAACTCGATCTTCACTTCTCAAGGCCCGTTGACATCACTTGAACAAAATCAGTATCATTAATGTATTACTGAGGAATGCGGGACTCTGACAGCACACTGTGATTCGCAGCAGCTTGCATCTTTCTCCACACTAATAGGCACTGAATAACTGTTCTTCACCCTTCTCTATCCTGGTTTCCTAAGGCACAGAAATCTCCTGTGTTTATCTGACGCTTACGAGCCTGTCCTCCTTGGTCATATTTGACTCTGCTGGCTATTTTCAATCAAATTTGTCAGATCTGAATGTAGAATATTCCTACAAATTCCATGATCAGATAAATGAGGGAGATCCAAAAATAATTCCACCTTTTTTCTAGAATTATCTTAGCTTTACTAGGAACGTTGCCTCAATCATACGTCAGGATCTCAAACAGTAGATTCCTCATCCTAGTCAAGAAACCTAATTATGTCAGAACTCTACAAATACATAAATCGCAGTCTCAGGTACTTTGCAATGTAAATGAAACCAATCACACCTTCAAGATAACTGAATGTCTCAATTTATTCTATTTTTAGTTAGAAACAGGGCTCATAGATCCTGCTGTATGAGAACAAATCGAATGAAACAAACATAAAAATTCCATAAAGAGGTCTGGAGAAAAACAACATTATTAAATTCAGGGGTTCTGAAACAAAAGAAAGCCAAAATAAGCTACGTGAGAAAACCATTTATCTAGGCCAGCCCAATCTTGCAAGAAAGGAAAGCTACAAAAGGCATTAATTCCACTTCTGTATTATTATCCTCAAAATACATCACTGCAACTTGGACATATAAAATGCCTTCAACAAGCTTGGAGAGTAACATGTTGACAAAGAAATATGTGTTATTAGTTTGAGCTGCTAGGTCACCTGTGGGACAGCAATACGAACAACCTGGCTAATTTAGCCAAAAAATAAGCAAGTGGTTCAGACTATAGGCAGAGTAGGAGGGGGGGGAACAAAAGAATCACTAATGTAATGAAGAAGGACAGAAAATGAATACCAGGTTGAGAAGAAACACGTTTGTGGAATAGGCATGTCAAGAGAGATAGCTGCATAGTTCATCTAAATGACAATATGAATGCTCTCTCCTCAGGCTCCGTTTCTTTCTTTGTCTCGTATATTTATTTTTTTCTGTTGTTCTTGCTTAAAGCAAGTTGCTGGAAGGGAAATGGGGTGAACCAATGATTACTACCTCAGTGGACTTTTAAGTCTTCAGACTTAAAAGTCTCCCCCTCTCCAGAGGCAACTCAGAAAGAAAAAAACAATCATTTTAGGGAGTGTGGTAGTACAGTGGAGAAAAATGTAACACAGAGATGAATGTTTGCAGTTTTGCACTCAAGCCTTGTTAATAGGCAGTTTTAAAGGTGAAAAGTGTTATCTGTGGGGCTGCAGTAATCATGCACTTCACTTATTTTCAGTTGATTATTGTTTTTGCTATTTCTCAATGACCTGCTAACTGTCTAAAGAACCCCATATATCTTATTTCCGCTCCATCAGACTGTACTCTGATGCTTTTTTAGTTAGATCTGTGGCAACAGGGAATAGACCTAAGGGGAAAAAGTGCAGGAAATCTTTCAGTGTTCCCATTCAAAAGAAAAGCAGCCCAGAAAGCCAGCAGTATTCTGGGCTTCATCGTAAGAGGGGTGGCCAGCAAGGAGAGAGGTGGGATTGTCCCCCTCTACTCTGCCAGCATGAGGTCCCATCTGGAGTACTGCGTCCCAGTCTGGGGCCCCCAGCACAAGAAGGATATGGAGCTGTTGGACCAGGTCCAGAGAAGGGTCAAGAAGATGATCAGAGGGCTGAAGCACATCTGCTATGAAAAAAAAAGGTTGAAAGAGTTTGGCTTGCTTAACTTAAGAGAAAGTGCAGAGAAGACCTGTTAGCAGCTTTCATGCAGGAGTTGGAACTGGATGATCTTTGAGTTCCCCTCCAACCCAACCCAACCCAACCCACTGCATGATTCTGTGAAAAGCATTCAGAAACAAGGAAATATTGGAATTCACTTATAGGGTGGTAAAGCCTCCTGGGTCTAGAAAGCACTATAACGTGCATTTCACTTCACATCTATGTTACATGTGGCAATGTCTGTATCCAGCATGGACTGCTGCTGATGGCTCCTGTCTGTTCAAAGAAAATCAAATGATGGTTTGTAAGCTTCTGTTTCCTCTATCCTAATGTCAAAAAGAGCTAAATGTAACAAGGGGAGGGATAGAGCAAAGTAGGAGCAATGGATTTATGAGGAGAATCTTACTTTGAGGATCAGTCACGTAAGAGTCCCCTTGAGGGACCCTAGAAGATGTTCAGCAATGATCATGGTGCTGTGCAAAGAAGAGTAGCAAAGCCAGTGAATGGACTATAAAACAAGACTTCTGAGAAGTGCCTGGGGAAGTTGTTAAGTCTGGAGGAGAGGAGGCTGAGGGGACATCATCACTCCAAACAACTACATGAAAGGATGTTGTGGGAGGAAAGGAGGGTGTCAGTCTTTTTTCTATTTTCTATCTACGTGATCCCATGATTCTATGAAAAGCATGAGATTCCTTGAAGGGTTTTCAAATTCTAAAACAAAACAAAGCAAAAACAAACAAACCTAGAACCTGTAAATACATTTAATTTCAGGAAAATTTCTATTTGAGATGCGTATGTATTTTATTCTAATAGAGAACTGAATATCCAGCTTATAAACCAAAGATATTACCAGGGCTATTCAAAGCGTGCTGAAAGCTGATTGAACGTTACTACCACATTAATAGAAATAGTAGATGAACTACTTTTGAAAATCTCATCTCCAAAGCCAACCAGAGTGTTTAATCTACTCCTCAAATCCAACATGAGTTTGTGTTCCAAATGATGTTGTATTGTCAAATTCTAAGCAACCCACAACATAAAATTCAGTATTCTTCCATAGCCTTATAAACATTCTCCCTAGAAATATTTCCTTACCTTCAGCTCATTTCTAACTATTCTAGCCTTACTTTCAACTGGTTTTGGTGTGTAGGCAGAAGAAGCATTGGAAAGCCCTCAAGAAAATTCCCTGCTAGGCATTAAGTACTATCACAGTTGCCCACTGTACTGAAATGAATGTAGAGAAAAAAACAAATGCTTTCCATTCAATATGACGCAACAAAATGAAGCAGAATGTTGAGAAAGTATGACATCAAATTTATCCATATTTCTCCTAAGAAAGTCATTCTTTTTATATGCACTTTTTTTTTTTTTTTGGTGCTGTTTCTTTTCCTTTCTCCGTAAACAAGATGAAAAGCCAAGAACTGAGTTGGTTCACAAACGTCTGCATTGCATTCCTGCTGAGATGTATTAACCATACATTGGCAAGATTACATGTACAGTTTGGATACGAAACAAAAGCAATCTAATGTGACAACTCAGCTTAGTCATATTGAGGAAGGGAAAAAATGAAAAGTCTTTAAAATCACAATTGCAAGTTTACCTGCTGCTGCCTGCTGGCCTCAAACTTTAACGTTGACAACCACACAACTGCCACAGCAACATGGCACAGGCCTGTGCATGAGGCTTAGACACAACTGAAATGGTGAAGTCTATGCGAACTGCAGTGCATAAAAGCTTTTTCCTCACATGCAGTTTCCATATAGTGATGCCTCTTCAAGACAAGCCTGGACATGAACAGATCAACAAAACAGGTACGTGAACGACATGAACTACTAAAGGAGGTTCCAGATTGGCTCAGATTTCTAGCCCAGCTGTCACTTGACAGTGAAAAGAGAATTTTACTCCAGAGCACACCAAGAGAGGATTTACCAGGTCAGCTAAGACAGCTACGAGTTTGCAGTTCCCTTCATCTCACAACAAAGGCAGAAGGAGCACATATCTTGTGAGCTGCTATGCTGTTGAAGAGCCTGTAGACTGCAGAAGAGGAAATATTAGGCTGAAATGACCCTACGGAAAGTACATGCGATGCTACAGAGCTAGGAACACAGGTTGTGCAGCATAACAGCATTTCCTAACTTGTAGTAGCAAAGATATATTAGAACTGGAAAACATTCAGGGAAGAGTAACAGCATACAGTAATTATGTAGAAAATTCTTAGAATGAAGAAAAACAATGGAAACGGGAGGAGCAAAGAGAAGATGGGAATTGGTTGTTCAGCCCTTCACCAGTATCAAAATTAGAGTATAATATATGAATCTATTAGGTGCCCAGTTCAAAACAAACACAAAAAGAGGTTTGTAGCTGCTCAGGATGTAGAGCGCTTCTAGAACATGTTGCAGTTATTAACTAACATATGTTAAATAGCAGATTGGATAAATTCAAACCAGATCATACACTGACAGTTAGAAATATGTAGAAATCACATGTGGATAACAGAATCTCTAAGCTTAAAAGAGCCAGCATTATGGAAATCACCAGGGGAAGTGCCATACATGCTTATACTGTTCTTCATCTGCTCTAGACATTTACTTGTAAGTACAGTTAGAGACTGTGCTAGGAGGATTTATTTTTTCCTTTTTTAATCTGACACACTACATCTTTTCCTACATTCAAAGAGCATGGCCCCAACCAGGGTAGCGTCAATGCAAATGCCAGCAGGGCTGTACTGACTGGGAAGATCGGAGAAGTGCTGAGATGAAACTCACTTCCTTCACCCCAGTGAGCTAAACCTTGGAGTGAATCTGGAGAAGTTTCCTCATCACTGACAAAGCAAGTTCAGATATTTCTTGCTGTCATGCTTTCCAGCTGGCATGTAATCTCCCTGCTCCCTTTCAAATGACTTTTTAAAACATTGTTTTGCAGCCCTTGTTTCAAACCCAGTCACCTGGCAAAAGGGAGCACCCGAGCTGGACAGAAGCTGCAAGTGGATTGGGAAATGCAGCAATAACAGAGATTTGGTATGGGGTTGTTTTGTGTGTGTGTGGTTTGGTTTTTTGTTGTTGTTGTTTTTTGTTGCGTTTTTTTGGGTGGTTTTTTTTTTTTTTACCTCAGGTTGTTGACAGCAAACACTGCCTGTAACAATTCTGTACCTAATTTGATTTTCAAGCTGTTAGAGACTTGGAAAAGGCCAGCAGGTTCTGTCAGTGTTGAGGGATCTTTTTTCCAAGAGACTGAATAAACTCTGCCTTTTCTTCGGAGCAATATTGAAAAATGTGGAGCAACAGCAAACAAAACCAAACAAAAAATACCCAAAGGTCTGACCATGCAGAGGATGAAGAGCAATTAGATTCCTTACTTTAGCCTGCCCACTGGTATTAGTGAACCTTAGAGTGAGACACAAACTGAGATACCTGAAATGAAGCACAGACACCTTGGGTAATGGGGTTTTTAGTAGGGTTGGGTTTATTTTTGTTTGTTTGGCAAAGCTCTTCATTCTCTGACTCTCCCAAAGAACTAATCTGGAACAGACAGTATTAAAATCACCACTTGTAATAAACCACTGCTCAGAGAAAATTAAATAAATAAATAATCACAGGAACTTTCAGTTCTCCTCTTCTTGAGATACGAATGCCAAAATCCAAAGTGTTACTGTTAGCTGTACTTCAGCAGCAGAAAAAAAGGGTATTACTCAAAGAGATACACTGTACCTTTAGATAACTGAGTAAACTGAAAATATTTCTCAAGCAACATTAAGTGTGCTGCACTTAAGGGCAAGTACCGTAGGAAATCCTGCCTTTTGCTGCACGTTTCTGGAGATATTCAAGGTCAGGCTGAACCAGGCTCTGAGCACCCTGATGTAGATGTCCCTGTTCATTGCAGGGGAGTTGGATCAGATAGCCTTTAAGGGTCACTTTCCATTCAAATGATTCTATGATTCTTTTGTATTCTTTTGTCTGTGAGGGATTACTACTTGCATGTTTGCTAGAGCCTTGGAGGATATGTGTAGGAGAAAACAAAAATAAAAGCAGACAGTGGAGATCTGGGTTCCTATTCCTGGCCAGCAACAGACCTTGCCACCGTTTGGTTCTCTATTATAGAGTCAGAGCATCCAAGCCCATAGCCCAGAGGAGACTCAGTGCAACGAGCCCAGGAATGGCTGCTCTGTGCACAGTTCACCTCTCCATAACTCAGTTTATCATTTTTTAAAAGGACATGAGAGTTGTTTCCCTTGTACAAGTGATTTGTAAATCAACTTGAGGAATCTGAAAATAGCAGCAACAGAAATTTGGATCTTGAACTGTAAGAGTCTATCTTGCCTGTTCACAAGTGAGCTGAATTTCTTAACAGGCTTTGTATTTTAAGAGATGTCTCGCTTGAACACATTTTGGGCCACATTTTTGTGATGAGTATTTTGTTTCCTAAGCCTTTGAAGACATAAAGTGCAGTGTTAAGAAAGGCAGAAAATTAAGTTATGGATTCTTTGTTTGACATGCAGGGCTACTAATTGCTAAAGAGAATAAGCTTTTGAATAGCCTTGACATTTTCACTGAATGCACACCTGCAGATTCTGTATTTTTCTTCCCTCATTTCTGGCATCTGCCTACAGGAAGGAGGAAGACAAGGCCCTTTTTCAGGGCTTTGACCATCAGAGAGAAATGGAAAGATGAGGGTCAGCTACCTATGTACCTGCATAAAGGAGATAAATCAAATTCTCTGCTGCAGAGGGAACACTCGCAGGGTGTCCTCCATATGCGAGCAAGGAGAGGTTGAGAGAAAAGCACTATGGTGCATAAACATACCTTTCACCAGGCAGCCTAACAAATGACACATTCCGGAAATTTAAAGTCTCTGTGATTTTATCTACAGTAAACTTTTTTTTTCCTCCCTCCCCTATTCATTTCTGAATGGAAGTGAAAGAAAAAGAATCAGGGTATTTACCCATCTGCAGTAAGGACCAAACTTATGGCTGATTTTGTGAGGTGCAAGGCTCTACTGAAGGAAGCATTCAACTGTTTAAGCTATATATGCAGAGTGCCTGGAAACCACTGTTATTTCTTAGGGAAATAATTATTAATACAAAAATAATTATTAATACAGATAATATAAAATAATAAACAAGAGCAGTATGAACCGCTAACAATGGAAGGTGGTCATGTACACATAAGCAGAGTAAGCAACATGCTGCATTTGCCTGCACTGAGCCAACAGGATTGTAAGAGCCAGAAACACCATCCTTGCTTCTAATACCATCCTGCTATTTTAAGCTAGCCAGACAAAAATAATTCATGTCAGAATTAATTTTAAAAATGGCTTTCTAAAGAAAGAGGTTATTTTTCCCCTGCTTAATTGATTTTACTCTCACTTTCCTTTCTGTTTCCTCTCCTGTTTCCACAGGCGTTAGAGGAGGTACTTTAATACCAAAATTATCCTAGAAAATAAGTTTAATCATACACCCCAAGGTTTTCAGAAAGGAGGATGTAAAATATGGCATATTTTGGCACTTACAGAGAAGAAATATTCTGAGCTGGAGTGGCTGGAAACTTTTCTTGAGAAACTCCTGTTTTGTCCTTTTATTTTACATAATTTTAGAGTATCATATAACTTTTAGATGGCCTCTTCTTCCTATGTTGTGACAGTTCATATATCAAGTTAAGTACTCCACAAACCAGTTCAGCCACAGAACAGCGCTGCAGGCTCAGCTTCTGTCACAGGATGATGCTGAAGAGTAGGAGGATTCCTTGATACCCAAGCACTGCTGCTTTGCTCTGTTCTCCCACAGTTCATTCTTGTCACAGACAGTGAACAGGAAGGCTCCTTCATCCTATGAAAGTGGGACAAAACCCGCTCTGCAAACACAGGGCAAATATACAAGCCTGACTTCTGAGCCTCATTTCAATGCATTCTTTAATTCCACACTTCTGAGACCTTGAGCATTTGTGTTTGAGGCAGAGTCAAGAGAGAGGCAGCTCAGCTTTCAAAAAGCACAGGAGGACTGAGTTGATGAAAAGAAAATAAAAATAAAAGCAAACCATCTGATAAAAGCATAACTCAGAGACTGGATAGAAGCCAGGAAAATGTTGTAGAGTGCTGATTGCAAAGTGATAGACAGAGGTTTCCGTTTCACACATTGTCATTATAATCTTGCATCCCAGTTCCACAATGTCATGAGAAATTCCTCCTACAGAGAGGAATTAGAAAGGAGTGAAAGAGAAGAAATAACTACACAGCCTAGGAAGGGGAGGGGGCATTTGTTTACGCGTTCAGCAATTTGCAGCATAGAGATTTTCCGTTCACAACCTGAACTCTCATGTTCCTGAAGGCGAAGACAAAAGGGCAAGATAAAACCAGAAAGTGTTTTGGAGTAGCTGGATGATGTGTTCTATTTCCAGATATAATTGACACAGACTAAATTCCAAGAGTACAAGTGCCAGAAAACTCACAGAGCTGTCAGACAATCAGAAGATCCTCTTGTGACTCACCCTAATCCTCTGAGATAGTTGCCTGTCTCTTGTGAAGAGCCAGAGCCCTTCAGTGAAGAGGACGATGACATAACAAATACCTCTGTTGCTCGGCTCTTAGGAGCCTCTACATGCTCTATATGAAAAAATTTCAATTTCAGTCTATCTACGAAGACACTATTGAGAAAATGCTATAGCTCATAATCCTCAAAAAAAAAAAAAAAAAAATCACTGGAAGTCTCACCTTGAATGGAAGCAAAAGCGTATTGAAAGAGTAGATGCCACAGAGTGCTGTTAGTAACTGAAAAATAAAATCAGTGACAAGGGAAGAGGGGACATCTGGATCTCTGTTGTTTTTTTTTTTTTTTCCCATAGGAAAAACAGAGAAATAAAAAGCAAAGAACTGGGCCAGCAAAAGAGGGAAGAGAAGATACACCTTAAGGCCAAGAGCTATCCCTGTGCTTCCTTCTATTTGTAAAACAAAACATGAAAAATACAGAGGGACATAAAAGACGTCATGGAGAAGCTAGAGGAGAAGACGGCAAACCAGATGTCACATCTGAGAAAAATGGAAGAATTGACCAAATGGTGGGCAGAATAAGTAAAAGAAGTCACTGTTCACTTGTGCTCTGATTCCTGCTTTTCATCTCTAGCAGTAAGATGCAGTGTTCGTGTGTACTTTATTCCCTAAAAGCACTCCAGACTCTTCACTGCTATACTCTTAAAAAATGCATCTTTAAAATGATGATAATTCACTAAATACTTACACCAGGCTTAATTTCATTTCAAGACATCAACTGAACTGGAATAGAAAACCTTCATTTTCTTAGCAAAACTTTGCACCTCATAAAGGTTTTATCTGTTGCTATGGCACAGGTTTTACCCAAAGGAGTTACTTGCAGAATAGCACAAGAAGGGGGAATTTCTCAGTTCCTTTCACATACACATTTTCATACCCCAGATATTTAAATTTAGTCATATTTTTTCCTTCATCCTTCGGAGAGTTTATTTTATTTCTGAATAAGCTGCATGTCTACCTCAGCAGCATGGAGGGATTCATTCTTATCCTCTTCCTCACTGTAAATCAAAATCTACTTTTAATTACAGAATATCAGCTATTTCTCTTTGATGACATTCAAGTGCTTATTCTGAATTGAAAGAGCAGTAGAGCAACTGCCATGGTATTTTCATACATAGAGCAATGACCTTTTTAATATGATTTCCTGGAAACAATGGAAGTACATTCATCAGGTTATACAGAAATTGGTGCTGCTTTTATTTTTCTCAGACATTCCACTTTCAATTCACAATGACATTTGATAGGAGACATAAAAATGTCAATAGATCGGCTTTTTTTTTTTTTCCCAGCAACCTCAGCTAACAAGAATTTCCTCGTCCCTGTTTCTTTTTTACAGCGCTATGTTGTTCGCTCATTTGGGCCTACTTCAATTCGCTTATTAAATATGTAAGATCTTCATTATGCAACCAGGAGTTGAATCATGTAAGATTAACACAAAGCCCGAGTGAGAGGATTCTTTTTTAATATTATTAATATTAATAGTATGTGCAGCTCACATTTTTGTACTTCCCAAACCCAAATGTCAATACAGTGGATAAGTTGTACTTTCCTTTCTCATCTTGTCTTCTCTAAAGAAAGGATGACATTCAACTTAAATAAAAGCAAAACTTCACACATTTCCAGCTAAGTTCCATTTCTGAGTCCAAAGATTCATGGTTACTATGGACTGTCTGGCCACTGATACAAGAAAAAGGGTAACCTGAGGAAATAACTAAAAGCATTTCTATTCTTTGTGTTGACTTACGCAACTTCATAAATCACACAGTTCATACACAAGTAGCAGATTTCACTAATGACCTAATGGGCATTGCTATATTTGACTAGTACGAACCTGGTCTTGAACCCTTGTAGAGGACTTGAGGAAAACTGAGATGCTTGGATGGCATCGAAAACAGACAAAGAAGGAGGAGCAGCTTCAACTTAATCAGTACGCAATGATGGAAGAAAAATCCGTCTTAAATCTACTTCTTGTCAGACTTTATCCCGAAACATGCTCCTGAGAGGCTAGCTTAGAGACTTTTTTTTTCATAGAGCTTAGCACACCTCAGTCCTTTCTTTCCAACAGCACAGGGAGGAGGAGGAGGTATCACATACTTCCCCTGGAAATACAGTAGCTTAGCTAGTGAGTGTTCACTCAAAAATGGCTTCAGTTCTTTCTTATGTCTACCATGAATCAAATTCACATTTCCTGGAGAAGATACAGTGAAACATTTTAACAGTTATTGTGTTTTTCTATACATCCTCATCTCATCTTCTGGCTTTTCTGTGATTGCCTCCTGCTTTCACAGAGTACAGCAGAACTGTGGGATCTGCTCTTAGAAGGCAAGGATAGAAAGCAGAGGGGCCTGGCTCTACTTCAGCATTCTTGGTTCTGAGGGCCAGATGCTGAATAGCTTTACTGGCAATTTGCAAACAGCCTTCTTGTCCCTATTGAAAGAGTCCCTCCATTCTCTCCTCTCAGGACAGTTTTTTGTTTGTTTGTTTGTTTGTTTTTTAAACCACCGGTTAAAATACAGAACCAACTGTTAAGGCTTCTAAAGAACAGCCTTCCTTTGTCCCGAAAGGAGAGAACACTTAACTGCCATGCAGAATCCTTCTCTCTCCCACCTCCTGTTTTGTGATCAATTTATATATATAGATAGATAGATATAAAATATAAATATATATATATATATATATTTCTTTTACAAGGAAACAGCTTCAGAAGAGGAAGACTCCTATAGTCTCATACCTATCACGCTGCAGGGAGAGAAGAGGCACAGAATAGCAACTGATAGAGGCAGGAACGGAAAGAATCTGATTATTCTCCTTACTTCAGGTTTTCTATAAAAGAGAAAAAAAGTATAATTAGCATGACCATCTCCAGTTACATCTTAAAAGAAAGTTAGAGTACTATTGTGATCTCTGGAGGGTTCACTCTGTGTTCACATTCTGTGACACTGATAATAAAATTCATAACATTCAAATTTATATTTTAAGTCCAGAGTCCAGTAAAAGAACGGAAGTTCACTATAATCCTGCTGGATGTACAGCACTGAAGCTGTAAAATAAAAATACTTTGAAGCATTGAAGCTAATCCTAAAGCTGTCAGATAGGTCAGGATGAGACATAGTTCTCTTCATTCAAACTGATATCAAGTGACAACTTGTGCATAGCTTCTACATTCAGAAGTGGCCAAAGGGACTGTCTATTCAGACAAGTTTGCTTATTGCAGAACAGACAATTCTTCCAAGTTTAATGTTTTCAAATATTGTTGCTGGTGGGTTTTTTGTTGTTGTTGTTATAGTTGTTTTCCTTTCTTGATCTTTTCTGCTTTCTATATACAGGAGACCTGGAACTAAACATTTTGAACAAAAGAGTAATATGAAAAATATTCACATTGGGCACAAGATGCATTGCCATTATAGGAAAGGATCTTTTCACATAATAGTTGCTGAGGACACTCAAGATTTTAAGGCTAAGATTTTGACCTAAAATAAAACATTCAAAAATTGATTTACTTTCATTCTATGCTGTGAAAAGGAACTTGAAATATTTAACCCACTGGGACAACCAACTCTTGATCTGAGGTGGCTGTGGCTTGAGGTTGAAGATAGTAAACAATGAAAGAAACTCTCGCCTGTGATGAAAATAAGACTTTACATAGCACATACAAGTAAATTAATCTGTGTTCTAGGAATGACTCAAAGAAAATAAAATCAATCACATTTATAAGCATCTTGTGACCTTTACCCATTTCCCTGGAAGAGAAATAAAATGAATGCAATGGTACCTTAGTGTTGTCTAGGTGTTTGATTGGAAACTGACTGGGAAATGATACAGACAGCTAGATAACAAGAAAACCCATTTATCACTGTGACAGGTGCTTGGTTTTATGAGAGTTTAAATAACCAGTGATGGAGTAGGGTTGTCTTTCTCTCATCTCAACCTCATAACCAATGTTTAGACTCAACTAAAGTTTCCACTTCATAGTAATCAAGTTACACGGATTCAAATTGTTATTCATGAATTCAAGGAGGTTAAAGCTTGAGCTTCATTAATGCAGTGTTGTCAGCAACAGCAAGCAGGTCCATGGCCAAGAACAGTGTGGTAATTGGTAAATCTGAAAGCTGGCTGGTTAATGGATGTTTATTAGGCTCTAATACATTCTGTGTTACAAGATTTGACACCAGATATTCCTACTGAGCCACAACATCCTGGCAGTTCACCTTTCTTGTACATCAGTGGACATGTGCCAGAGCTTAACTGTGCTATGGAGGAAAAGGAATACAGCTCACCACTCCTTATACATATACTGCCATGCAGTGTGGTCTTCCCCATTTTGACACTCTGAGACTTAATGAGCACTACAGACCTGAAACAGAGCATCACTTATCGACAAGAATATATCAGGCAGTGTCAGTTCTCTCACTTCTATGTGTGTTGAGTAACCACAACGTATTCTGGCCTATAACAAAATTAGGTGTTTATTTTCTTTAAGGAAACTCTACCCACTTAACTGGCAAGAGAAAAAACAATTTTTTTGAAACTTGTACTTATCTCAATCAAATAAAATTACAGTTTATATAGAAACATGTAGCTTTGTCCATCTATTCTGATTTACTTTTGAAGCACAAAATTCTAGAAAGAATGAATCTGTAGCAGAAATATCCCTTTTCACATCTCTGTATGCTTATGTGAAAGTCTACAAGTCATGTTCACAGCATAACACTCAGCTATGGAGGAAGGCATGTGTAAGCCTAGGCAGGATTCAGCTGAGTCATCAGCTCCATCACCAGCTATCAGAGTCCTGTCAACAGTTGCTACCTTGAATAATTCCTGCCATTAATATCGTTCTGTGCTTATCTTTGCTTACATAGGCAGGTTTCTCATCACTCAGTATAGGATATCCTATCATAACTCTAAGAAGGAATGTTTTTAAAAAATTTCCAGCCTGAATTTATACATACTTTGTTCTTCGCCCACCATGCCCTTTGTCCCATATCCTCCTTATAGGTCTCTCTCCTGAGGAATTTACAGACAGCAGTCATAATCTCAAGCTTATTATGTGAAAAAATGCCAAAATCTTACAGTCTTCTATATGAGAAGTTTTCCAGTTCCGCTGTTCTCTGCTCACTTCAGTTTGAATTAATTCTTTAAAACAGGTGAATAGAAAAATATACAGGGAATAACAAAAAATAAAAACTATACAAGCTTTACATAGGATCGTTAATGCTTTGCTATTTCTGTTTTGAATACTTTGTCTAAGGCATGTTAGTGCCAAAGTAGCTTCTTTCCATAGGTGTTCTGTAGTAATATGACAATTGACCAAAACACTCAGGATATTTTCCTTCTTTCCTACTGCTAAATATTGACAGTGCTCAGTATTCTGTATTAGTTCTGGCATGCACGACCTTCTGTTTTCATCACTGCAGGACCTCAAGGTCACTCACTAAATTCTGCATAGTATCTAGATCCTCTTTCTTTATTGCATCCTTTCTACCTTCAAAATGTTAACATATTTCAAAAGCATTATTTACCCTGATAGTCATAATGACTAGTGCAATAGACAGTATTAAACAAGATGAGGGTTTGAGGATTTCAGCTACTAAACTCATTTCAACCTAATGATTTTCCTTCCTTGCATTCACAGAATTGCAGAATTGTAGTGGTTTGGAAAGGACCTCTGTAGATCATCTAGTCCAACCCTCCCGCTAAATTTCTGGTTTCTTTGGTAACTTACAGTCCTTTTACTAATTCTCTTGGTTTGTGTTTGTTGGTTTTTTTTTTCATCTTGATATCGCTTACAGTAAGATATGACAAAGCTTCACTGAAGTCTAGCTAGATTAGATCTGTGGAAGTTAAGACTGGCAGGGAGTTTTTCACGGTATCATTCTACTGATAAGTTTTCATCAAAAATGCATACCAATATTTAAAACGAAACTCAAACAAATCAGAAACACCCTGGTAGTTATGCTTTGCAGTATACTCTGGATTCTTGCCTAGTTTCTCAAGAGGCTGCACACATATCAAGCCAGGTTCTTCACAAAACCCACAGCATTAGAAAGCTTTTAGGAAAGCAAAAAAAAAGAAAAAAAAGAAGTAAAACCAGGCAGTTCCAATTCATTTGCCTTTCATTTGGAGTAAAGGTTGTTCAGATGCAAACTCAAGGCACAACTCTGTGTGTGCGCGTACTGAGGCAGTGTTAATTGAAGGTCTTTCAATGAAACTCTGTAGTGTTAAACTTACACAAAGCTCAAAAGCCTAACTATGAGAAAATTGGTTTCCATGTATACTATGAGCCCGACTGCTCCTTATGAAGTGCATGTAACAAAGGTACTGCACACAAATTAACATTTCAAAAACATGATCATATCTTGGAAATACGAACTAAGATTGAGGCTAAGAAAAGACACTGAAATCTTATTGAGAGGGGGTGATTTTGCTCTTAAATTGCATACCATCAGGAGAACAACAACAATAAAATAAACAATCCAGGCTTGATAGGTTTCATATTGTGATGCAGTGTCATGCATGTTAATCACCATAATGAAACTTATCCCAAATTATTCACGTGCTGCATAATCAGCTTTGCAAAGTGATGCATTTCATTTTTTGGCAATAACACAATGTTCAAATCAGTGACAGTTAGAGCAAAAACTGTCTTTGTACTATTTTCTTTGTACTAACTAATTTTCTCCTATCCAAATAAAGGTTTAATAGAATCTAAAGATAAACCCTGAAGAAGTAGTATGAAAATCCTTCTTTTTCTCTCAGTGAGCAATGGACTCAGTACTAGACAGTGGAAGAGTGCTAGACTATTACAAAAAGCTGCCACACATGATGGGTTAAACTTCCCACTCACAATGGGTTGTTGAGCCCTTCCAAAATTATCACAGCAGCCTCTATTCATCCATGTACGCTGGTAGTACAGACAATGAAAGTGACACAGTTGCTTTCATTATTAGTGTCATTAAATGATCTGTAACATTATTAGCAGCAAGACTGCAAATACAGAAGGCAAGCTACTAATGTAATCAGCATCAGACAAACGCTGAAAAATTGTCAATAATCCGCAATCTGCATAAAAACAGATGCTTATTAAAATCAGGAGCAGAGGCAAAAAGCTCAAAGGTAAAGGCAGAAGTTTTTCAAGAGAAAACACAATAAATTTTACAAAACTTGGAAAAGGAAAGGTGTTTTTCAAATGTATTTTCTGCAGCGTGTTACCATAACTAATGAGAATAATTTGTATTATTGTTGCCATTCACACTGCTATTACTTCAAGTAGCCACGATCAAGAACCAAAATCCTGCTGAGGCAAACTGTTTACTCAAATGTGAAATACTCTGTTTGCCCCAAATAGATGAGGAGCTAAATTCAGTGGGACAGATGCTTAAGTGGCTTGTTGAATGGAAATTGACTGCAACATATGCCTAAGGTTGGTAGGTACTAAGCAGTCTCTCTCTTACTGGGAATTTATTTATTTACATAGGAAGCATTATTTTGGGAGTGACCTATTTATTTCCATGGAAACTACATCAGATAAAAAGAGCACAATCACACTATTTGATATAGCAAATTCACAGCTACAAACCCTATTTTTCAACAGTCACCATCATTAGCTATGCATTTTCACCAGCAATGAACAAGAAATCAGCCTGTTGTGCTCATAAAAATCTGCACCAGAGGTGACCCACTGTCACTGTCATCACTGCTGAAATACACCACCCACTGCCTCACTGTATGCACACTCACTGTTTAGTCTCCATAAATGTTCAGCAAGCAGTGATATCAATGGATGCATTTTTTTTTGCATGGAGGAATTCAGTTACACATCTTTGCTTCATATACACTTGCACATCAGAAACCATTTTGTCAGACTGCCCCTCTGCTGCCATCTACTGCACAGCAACAAAACATAATGAAATATCAGTGGGAAAGTTCAGCTTCTACTGCCATACCATCAACATCCTGCCCTGACATCGTGAGCCAACATAATAAAATAGGAGGCATTACTTTCGGATCAGTTCAGTATAATATAAGTAGCAAGGCTGCAGCCATGACTGGTTCAGTCAAACTGTTTAGATCAAATGTTTAGAAAAATTAAGTCCTTGACTGTTGGTTTTTGAGCCATTAATTCTTCTTGAACATAAAGGAAAGAAAGCTTCAGTTTTCAATAAAATTTCATTATGTCTGACAGCTTAGTCTGTACTTCTGAAGTCTAAACTTGAACTATGGCAAATCTGAAGCAAAAGAAAACATAACATTTTAATTGTAGGAATGCAACAACACCCTCCATGAATTCTGCCAACGCTTGGTTACTCTAAAGTTTATTTTGCGTGAATGGTAATGCTTGTTTTCTACTACTGCCAGACAGTTAAGTCACCATAAGATCCACGAAGGTGTTCAGACCATTCATCTCTGTGTAGAAGACCTGGATAACTCTATGCCTTTTGCCTTCTTGTTCTCTTCCTGGTGTAAACTGCTGCAACCTCCATGTATTTGCAGTATTTATAAATTAGTGGTTTTAATTACAGTGTAAGTTTCATCTCAGCCATTAAGGATAAATGTTTAAATACTTTATGTATATAAATATACATAATATAATATGTCTTCATCAGGAGAAAAGTTAGGGTCTTTAAGGATGTTATGGCTGTTTGTTAACTGCAGTCAGGGGTGGGTTAATTTTAATGAGAAATCTCAAGCACCGGAGGTCTCTGCAATTTGCTGTATTACTTGTTCCTCGGGGGAACTGATTCTGAACTAAACCTCAAAAAATTCATCATAAAAATATTACCATAAAACCGGATAAGACACACAAATCCCTCTTCAAGAAAATAAATAAAACATCAGGTTTTATCGCTCTTCTCTAATTAACACAGCAACCTTTCTACTCCTTCCTCGAGCCTCCAGGGCAAATGATGTCAGGCAGTGACACGATGCAAACACCCCAGTGAAAACAGGAAGCAGCTGGTGTGTTTGAAGAGGGAGTTATTGCCTAGCAATGTACACTGCTCTGGAACTCATCTCACACCTTTTGCAAATAAATTACACATGCTGACAATATGTCAGCTTTAGAGAAATTACAGTATGTATAGTATGCAAATTATATAGAGTCACCACAAATTTTGATTTTTTCCCATTTGTAGAAGTGCAAAAGACACAACAACATAAAGAGAAACAAAGAGGACTGGGTAGTCACAGGCAGAAAAAACCTTCAACAGTAAATAAAGCATTCATGACAGAAGACGACAACCACATCTGACATTCTGATAATAGGCTTATAAAGGCGAGAAAGAGTTACAGTCCTCATACCTCCCACTCTGGCAAGTCCACATCTGTGCAGTTCAAGAAATATTTGTTATGATAAACATGTGGATGACTATATCACCTGCATTATGGGAAAGTTTACACTGTGATCAAAATAATCTCTTTGGGCCTTGAAATCTGTCATTACTTAGTCTACATTTTAATGTGATAGAGACTAACCAATACTCTGAACTGCCTGGATAAATACGGATTTTTTCCATCCACTTCATAACTAAATAGCTGAAGTCCATCTCCAGACTTCTCCCCTAGGACAGGTTAGACAATCTAAATTTTGTTCATATGGAATAAAAGCTACAGAGGACAGCAATGTGACAAGCGATCCTCCATACATTTTGACAGCAGAAAAGCTTTGGTGATTATTTCTTCAGCTGGGCCTAAGTAGGAATCTGATCCAAAGATTAATGCTATAGGATTCTTTACCTTGAGTTCAAGTGTCTCCAGATCACAGGAATTATCCTAAACTACACTTGACTCCTTGGCCAAGACAGCGGACAGAGTATCACAGAATCATTTATGTTGTATTTCGTTGTAAAAAACCCTTATATCAGTTCCAGCCATCAAACTAACTCTACCAAGTCCACCAATAAACCAAGTCCCTATGTATCATATCCATATGTCTCTTAAATATCTCCAGCAACGGGGATTCTACCACTTTCACTGACAGTCTGTTCCAAAGCCTAACTACCCATTCCATTAAGCAATTCTTTCTGATATCCAATCTAAACCTCCCTTTGCACAGCTTGAGGCTCTTTCCTCATACGTATAGACAGCAGTCCAGTATCCATGGTCCACACATCTGGTAAGACTTTAAAGCTTCTAGAACTTAAGCAGGACCATAAATAGATTGAAAATCCTGAAGTACAGAGAGAGCAGTGATAGCTATGCTTCTGTAGTATTCCCGCACTGTTAACAGTATTTTGAGGAGAGGGGCCACTGGTGACATAAGTCAGATCACAGTTGAGGAGTATATTGCATTGAACAAAGCTGTTTGAAGATCAAGTTACTGAACAATGGTCCTTCTCTGTTTGGTTGGCATTTAGCCAACAGACCAGCAACCACAGGGCAAAATTAACATGGAGGCACATTAATGAGCAACGTCTATTTCAACATACCCCTTCTGACATGTTTTGAGAGGCCTAGAGGAGGCACACAGTGAGGACAGACAGAGACAAGATCTCGTTTTGGAAGAAGATCCTGCCATATAGCCTGCCATATTTAGCATTGATGAAGAATGCAAAACGACTGCTCCTTATTAGTTTGTGGCCTTGTTAGCTTTGGAGCCATTACAAGAGGCAGGGGGTTATATTAGTAGACAGCAGATAATGACAATGGTAAGAAAAAGATGTCTGTTTTCTGGGTATTATGAAGAGTAAAGCACAACATCCTGTGCAAACTACTAGTGCACAAATGGTGGGATGGCAATATTTTCTCAATGTTAGCACCTTTCACCAGAGGTCACAATTTTTTTGCCTTTTTGAAGGAAATCCAAAGGTAAAAGGTAACAATACCCCAGTGCATGGTTGGATGAGGGGAACGAATACTACTGCATTTTGGAGGAATCTTTAGGATGCGCAATACACAATGCAAAACTCCACCACACTTTTGTGCAGCAAAGGGCCGGAAGGCACATGCCAGGCACTGCTGATCCTATCTGGAATTCTGCAGAAATCTGTAACAGTGTCACAAATTTTATGCAACAAACAGTCAGTAAGTTGGAGCACACGTAACAGGAAAGAACAAAAGAAAAGCAACCTACAGTGCAAATAATTGATGGCTGATCGGTGAATCCAACATAAAATGCAGTGCATTAATGTCTTTGTAGATGACATGTAAGGCATTTTATCCTATTACAATAGCAATCCCAGAGAGTTTCAATTCATCCATTTACCATCATGCAGTAACCTAGTACAGCATCTTGGCGAATGTTTAATTTAAGAGATAGTACTTAAAAGTATGAGTACGATTTGTTTTACAGATTAAAGAAACTTGACTCAAAATCAAACTTGACGCAGGAGCTGTGCTTTCCTTCAATTTCATCAGAATTGTCAGAGTCTGCATGAAAGGGCGATTTTCAGGAAAAACAGCAGCAGTAGCAAACAGAAAGTCACGTTAGCATTCTGACTTCGATAGACTATTTAAGGAGCATATGTTCCTAATTGTCAAAATGCTTGTTTAAAATGACCTGAAGTATCTAATGTGAATTCAGCGCCACAGCACAGACGGTAGAAGAGTGAATACTTTTGTTTTCTTCAAAGAAAGCAACTCTGAAACAGATTGCATGTGACACTGGAACTTAATTCACATCCAGAGAGCTCTACTTTGCTGAAAGATATAACATCATACATGTAATATCAACTCCTTGTCATCCTGCCACAGTACGGATTCCTGTCTGAACTGATGAAGAATTAACAAGCCAAATATACTATCAGCCTAATAAACAATTGTGAATGTTCCAGAGCAAGAAAAAGAATAGCCAGAAGATTCCATTCATTTGAGTACTGAACGGTGACTGTGAAATGTCCTTACCATTCTTCAGTCCTAAAAACACAAGAGATGGGAGTTTTTTCTTCTTCAGCCTTTTACTGTAGTATCAGTAATGTGTAGTCTGTCACATATTTGTATAGAAATTTAGCAACCTCTGCCTTCAAAAGATGTTTATCTGTGGATTCAAGAAAGCTATTATAAATTTGCTATTAACAGCAGTATTTACAGGGTACATTTCTTAAGATCTGGATATGCTTTCTTTGAAGAGTGATCCACAAATGGATTGCTAAATGAAAGAAGCCAAAAGCAAAAAAAAATGTTTTCACCATTTGACCAACATGTTAAAAAAAAAGAGGGAGGAGGTGCTAGTTAGATGAACAGTCTATTCAGCCAGCACAACTGCACCATAATTCAAGAGAAATGAGTGAAAACAAGAAGTTATTAAAAAAATTATATTTACTATGCATTTATGTCCAGGAAGTTTTACTTAACAAATAACAGTTTCAGGGAGGTTCCAACAGCATCAGAAAACTGCAACATCATTGCAAATACAACAAGGAACATCCCGGCATAAAACAACAATAACAGAAAATAAGAAATCGATGCGTTTTTAGGACAATGATAGAAGAGCCAATGAGATAATTTGGACAGAATAATATAAGATACATAGAAATAGCTTTATTGATGCACGTCTAGGTGCCAATACTGTCATTTAAGGTATGCCTAAGCATTTTGATTCTGATCAATATGCTCTGCTTGCTGTAAAAGAGATTAAACCCCAGTGATATATGACTACTTTTTATACATGTTCAATATAATTGCTGATCCACGGTTTTCAATCAGCATTTCCAAGGACGTAATAGAGGTCCCCACTTAATCATTCATCAGCCTCAGAAAGGCCAAAGAGAAGAGTCAATAAATACTTGTAAATAAACACTCTGTAGGCTGGGCTAGAGTTACCTTTAATTTCCTACTGGGTGAATGGATTGTCTACACCTCATCCTGGGATGATAGAAGTGTGGAGGCCCTCCAAATGATTGTGTATAAATCAAGCAATGTAGACTCTATACAGAGGACGCCTTCATAACATAAGGAGCAGGGTCCAGCTGCAAAAGAAAAACAAAACATAGTTAAAATTCTGGAATGAGGAATGGATTCTGTGCATCTGGCAGCTGCAGGTTGCAACCAACAAAATGTTCTGGTCTCCAAATTCTATGTGATTATGGAATCATAAAGGTTGGAAAGACCAAAAAGAACATCTTCAAGTCCAACCATCAACCCATCCCTGGGACCACTCTAGACCGTGTCAACTCAGTGCCACATGTACTGTTTTCTTGAACATCTCCAGAGACAGTGACTTCACCACTTCCCTCAGCAGCCTTCTCCAATAACTCACCACTCTTTCTGAGAAGAAACTTTTTCCTAATACCCAACTTGAGCCTCTCCTGGCACAACTTGAGGCCATTCACTCTTGTCCTGTCACTGTTACCCAGGAGAAGCAGCCAACTCCCATCTCATCACAACCTCCTTTCAGGCAGTTGTAAAGAGCAATAAGATCTCCCCTGAGCCTCCTCCAAAATAAACAATCCCAGTTCCCTCAGCTGCTCCCCACAAGACCTGTGCTCCAGACCCTTCACAGCTTTGCTGCCCTTTGGACAAACTCCATAATCTCACGTAATGAATTTGGCATCATATAAGGACTAAACAAAGCTATGAAGTTTTAAAATACAAGGTGGTGTTTCTTTAACAGGAGAAGTACACACTAAGTGATTGCTTGCTATATTCGTTTGTACTTCTCATTGCTCATCACAGCGGTTTCTGAGGTTCTTCACTCAATGCAAATCAAATACATTTGTGAACTCCTTAGGCTATTCATGCACACATAACCAAACAAAACCCTGCTGCTATCGCACAGAACAACAAGCATTCTTATAAGCTTCTCATTCCTGACAATATCTGGAGGAACAAGCATGCCTTATATAAAATCAAAGCGGAGCTACTGCATGTGTTGTTATTTAAATATTTATCAAGAACCGTGTGTGCATCTGGTGTGGTAGAAAACATAAAAGTACATGAGGTCCTTGCCACAGGGAATGTACGCTCCCAGTATATGCAGTGGTGTGTGACTATGGATAGTAATTGTTTTGCTCACTAACTCTTTAATGCTTTATCTGACACTCAGATTCTGAATGCATTAAGCCCTCCAGTGTTCGCAGTGCTTGAGAAGCTCTAGATAAACTCATAGAGAACTCTCCTTTTTACATTAGCTTTTTTTTTTTTTTTTTTTTGCTGTATGCTTTATGCCACCGAAACATAGGGCTGGTATGAGAGAGTAAGTACAGCTAGCAGCTACAGTACGCTGGAGTATCAGTGTTAGCCTTTTAATGGGCTCAAATTGTCCTTTCCAGGTGTGAATTAGCCTCACATTTATACTAAAAGTCACAGGAGACTCTCTGAGGCATCATGCTGTGCCTCTGTTCTTCGGGCTGCAGCCATGCCCTGCAAGTGCACCATCTCCTGCTGGGCAGAGCCTGGGCGCAGCAGGGATCAGCAACCTGCACGCATGTGATGCAGGCATGTGATTTGAAAGCAGTAATGGAAAGATTCAGGGTTTGATCTGATTCAGTACTTTTTTTTTTTTCTTCCACTACATTGTTGGATAATGTACACAAACCTGGGAATTCTGCCTTTTATGTACTACTGATGCAGGTTGCAACCACAGTCAAGGCTTATGCCCAAGTGGCAGTGGATAATGCATGTGACCTTTAAATAAGCAGCCTCAGTTTAACTGCTGCTTATCTCTGAGATTTCCCAGTGGCAACCTTATATCAAAAGCAAGGTGTTATCAGCACTTAGAGAGACCAGACCAATGCATCACATCTTTGTAAGGATCACAGGAGCCTGAAAAGTCTGAGGGAAAGACAATAGTGCCATCATTTCTGTTTCATCTCAAAACTGTTGTGTTTTTGAATACTTTTTCCCTTAGGATGCAGTGCAGAAATGGTGGTGGGATATTTTTGGCGCTGTCACAATGTGATTTAAGACAACTAAAGGAGGTTTCTCCAAAGGCCTCTCTCACCTAGTAATCCTACTTGGATTGTAGCTGGTGATAGTTTCTGGTACTGGTAGATATAATTACACAATGGGTTCACTCAGTAGAACAAACAATAATAAAAACTAGCAACGACATATCTAATTTCCAGGGACAGGAAACAAAATAGAACCATATTTCAGAGAAAGTTTATAAAAGGCAAAGATTTCAAGGTCAGTCGCAAAAGCGCTTTCTATAATGAAATGGACTTAAAAATTCAATTCTGAAATTAGGATATATTTTACACTGGAATTTGGCTTCCAGTAAAGCTGAAAGGATCATCCTGCAAGGTCAGTATTTCTGTTTCCCATGCCCACAGCCCATAAAGGAGATAACTACCGTGTTTTGAAATTCTCATGTTATTACTGTGCTTAAGTCACACATTTTATTTTCATTTGGTTGCTTGGTCGGTGATAGATCCCACCTTCACTCACATATAGAATACCTTCCTAAGGAATTTTTTAGTGCCTTTAGTGACAGGTCCCAAAACACTCTGAGTTGTACAGAATTTATTATACTTAGCACAAACAGCAATTTTGGCAGCATCTGTCACAGGAGTACAAGTGATATCTTGTTATGAAAAAATACACGGAGAGAAGAAAGCAAGAAGTTTTGGTGCAGTGCCTCCCAAGGGAAATGGTCTGCCTGACCATATTTTGGCTCATTTGTCTATGGTGACTCTTAGCTGTTAAGCTGCCATTTTCGGGAAGTCTGAAGCGAGAGCATGTCACTGCTGGGCAGAATTCCCAGTAGGTATAAATCAGATTCCAACTTCTGAAATGTCAAATCAAGAAACAGATCTTTCTTTCTCAGCATCCTAACTCCCACAAGCAGGTGCTTTTATCCAAATAAACCAAATTAATTAAAAATGTTTCTTTTTTATTTTTGATTATAAAGCAAAACTTGCATGTGACTTGAACACAAGGTTGCAGCAGAGAGATAAATTGCACTATAACAAAGGTTAAGATAAACATAGACTGATAGTTTGAATGTTAATAAAATCTAAAATTTATGTAAATAGCAGCTTGGATTAACCATTTTTAAAGACTGAGGTGCGAACTGAACATTTCTTCCAATGCTCTCTGTAGTACAGGCTAAATAACTTTGTCTAGCAATTTCTATATCAAGGCTACAATTCTTATTTGATCTAGTTTTCAAAATGTTTTCAGTCTTTGATTTCCAGGGACAGAGATAAAAACATATCCCTAGATATCAATTACTCCAACAATTAAACTACCCTGTATCTAAAATGCGTGTTCTGTCCTTGGGATGAAATTGTCTTCAACTTCCCTCCATCAAATACCATTTTCTGATATAAAACAACTGCCTACTTTCAGAAATCTTTTTGCCTGGTCAGTATCTGTTGACCTTGCTTGAATCATATCCTAATCCCTTCCATGTCTAAAATCCAAAAATAGCTGTTCTGAGTCCACTGTTCACATCAAGTTTGCTGTACATGGAACATTTTTACAGGTTATTTTTGAACCTTTCCATTCCAGTTCTACAGATAAATAACTCACTAAAAAAAAAAGTCTTCCTCCATCTCAAAAGAATTGAAGCATGCACCAAAACCTTTTAGCCCACTGGACTCTGCCGAACTTCAGAACTATGAACACACTGGTTAGGTATCAGATCACATCCGCATGGAGCATTTCCTTCCTAGTATTACATTTCCAAACCAGTGCTTGGTGATTTATATACTGCCCTCTGAAGAATTATGAGATTAATAAATTGAAATGGAAAAGCATCTGCTTCTTCATCTTTGTCCCTTTGGTATTCCTTTTTCATTTTTTATGACAGATCCTTGTTTCCATTCAACATTACATTTAGTACATTCTTTGACCTCTGAGCTGAGTTAAGACCTGGTAGCAGATCTGTAAGTACAACGCTGTTTCCCATTACAGTTTCTGATACTTCCGTCAGCAGTAAGCCAGTGCTGGGGAGGCTACTATGAGGATCAGGACTCTCATTTTCAAGTTAGAATAAAATGACCATCCCAGCTGAAAGCCTGTAGACGCTCTGGGAATTCCCTTCTACAAGAAAAACAGTTTTCCCAGCTAGAAGACAAAGTGACATATGTGATTTTTTTCACCATCTCTAGATTTTAATACCAAAGATGCACATCCAAACAGAAACAAAGAAAGAAAAAAGATGCCCAGAACACAGAAATTTTTAATATTAAATACAGTGTTTACTACTGGAATCGTCTTGTTCATTATCAGGGCTTAATTAACATAATTAGAGAAGCACTTTATAATATGCTTGAAGGCTCATTTACCTACATTTATGCTTAACTTTGAATTTTTACCAAAAGCTAAGATGAAATGTTTTGTTTAAAAAGAATGGATTTAAGCACATGTTTAACTGACTTGTCAATTAGAGTATATGTTCAAATCAATGAAGAACCTAACTTTTACCTAAATTACTATTGGTTTTGAATTTGTGCTTTGGAGGAGCTGAGCCAAATGTCTGTGGAAAGGATTAAAAACATGAATTTAGAATAAATCATAAGCATGATAGTTCTAAAATACCTAACATAAGATACTGAATAAATTAATTTTGCAATCTTGTTACTGTGATAATTTTATGCATTAAACACAGCCCATTCTTGTGAGGAAACATTAGCTACTATATTTTGGAGCCTGCATAATGTAAGAGTTCAGGAAAAATATGCATGCTAGCTGATAATAGCTTCAAGAGCATATTTTTTTCTTTTTTTTTCCCCCTTCCTTAAAGAGGATTAATCTTACTTTGTCTGGTTCTTAGTAGCCAAAGACAATAATATGTATGAAATTAAATTGAAATTACTTTTGAAATTTAAAAGAATGTTTGGGGAATAAAGTTATAAAAATACAGTCAACAGCCTGCACTGAACAGCAATACAGTCAAATCCAGAACTCACCACCAAATAAGCTCTGCAAGACAGTGGTCATGAAACTGCTTATATGAAGTCACTAATTTTCCAAATTTTCACAACGGATACTTAATAAAAAGGAGATATGTACTTCAGATTTGGGCATGGATTATAAAACAAAAACAAAATGAAAACAATAGGAAAGGAAAATAGGTAAATGTCACTTTGAGTGAATGAGGATTCAGATCACCTGCAAAATATATGCATTAGTGGAACTGAATATAAAAGAGTCACAGGGGAATCATAAATGAAAACTGCTTAAAATTGAAGGGCTTGGTAAGTGGCAACTAATTAATGCTCAAAAGGACACTAAGCTCTAATTCAACAGATATAACCAATTTCATTTTAACAGAAGCAACATAAAAGATGGATAAACTCTGCTCAACCCACCCCTGACAGGTGTTTGTCTAACCCATTAGTTCCTATGCACCCCTTGGCAATCCCTCACTGCTCCTTGACTTTTTCCAGAAGTCTAACCTGGATGTACCTTGATTCAAATCAAATTCACAGCTTCCAAACCCATCCTTAGAAAGCAAGTTTTCTCTTCTCCATTTCAGGGACCTTTTTAATATTTTAAGATCACTACCACTTCCTTGAACTTTATTTCTCTATACTAATAATCTCAAATGTATTCAATTTTTCCTCTTTCTATAATGTTTTAATGAACTTTCAACATTCTTGTCCTCTTCTGGACTGTCATCGCTACACACCTTACTAAAAATGAAGGGTTTGGTTGCAAAAAAACCCACATTATTATCACTGTTACCATTGTACTGAGATATTAAATTATCTGATTCTAAAAGTTTC
The DNA here is from genome assembly GCA_016647715.1 of Pavo muticus. Taxonomy (NCBI): domain Eukaryota; kingdom Metazoa; phylum Chordata; class Aves; order Galliformes; family Phasianidae; genus Pavo; species Pavo muticus. The sequence continues at coordinate 3,607,265 of JACDJE010000005.1, forward strand.
AAGTTTGGAACGAGGCAGATTTGAAAAGAAAAGAGATTCTGAGCACTTATGGATAGTAGTGACAGTTTTAGGACTTTCCAAATCAAGTTTAAGTTTCACAGAGAATTTGCCATTACCCCTACAATGTTGATTCCAGATGATCCAACATCACTGCATTTATTAAAATCCTTTAATTGATTTTGATGGGCTTTCAGAACACTTCCACCACCCATTCCCCTGGTAGGCAGACCATGGTTGTTGTGAGTGATTAGGGAAGAACTGATGAAAATTTTCTATTTCTAGAATTTTTATTTCAAGTGTAGGAACTAGTCACCTTTGCACTTTCAAAAGATTAAGACTTTATGAAATATATTGGTCATTTATACAAACCCTCCCATTGTAGTCACCTCAAACTGCAGTATTTATCACATCTACATTATCCTTTTATGTGTAACATTCACTGCAAAACTGTCAGAAAACCCTATGACCTAAATACAAACACAGAGCAATGTATCTTTCTAAATAAGAGTGATATGGACCACACAAAACCAAAACTGGTTCATACGCAGCTGTGGATGATAACTAGGAATCAGATACAGGGGTTGAAAAGAAGAAATTGAAAGCTCCAAATATTGAATTAATATTTTTCAGGGAGATAAAACTAAAACAAAAAATCCAAAACTCTGGAAGCTGTGCTTTTAGATTCTAGTACATTTCTTATAAGTGTCAATAGAAATGCCCTATTTTTGCTTGGGATCTTTTCAAACAGTCTAATCCAATTTCTAATGCCATTAGTGGCGGTCTTTCTGCTTGCTTCTGTGTGATCTGGATTTTCATTTCACCTTAAGTCCCCATGAACACATCCAGCATTCAGTCCTACACAACAGATAAGCCCTTTCGCTCTTATAAATGTGACTCTAATCCAAATTTTGGGGCCTGACAAGGGGCTCACAGGAGTAATCAGAAAAGTAATTACGCAGGAGATCCAATTCTTTATTTGCAAAGGGAGTGTCGGACTTGTAATCTGTGTTTGACCTAGGTTGATGGAAGGAAACGCAACCTCAAATAGAAGTTGGAATCAGCATCCTGTTGCTCATATATTCTGCCATTAGACAAACAGGCTTCCAGCCACAGATGATAACGATAAGCTAAAAGCAAGTCTTTATCTCCTCTCACCTACGGCATCTTTTTTTAAATTTATTTATATATACACATTTTAAAGTCACAGCTAGTCATTCCCATGACAGTAACTGAAAACGGAATAACTGATTTTGGTCACCACTGGAAACTTTTGGTCCTTTTGTGAACTATGACAATATAACAACCCAAATGATAACAAAACCTCAACCTTCTGTGCAGGACACCCTGTTACTTCTCTGCTTCCCAGTGAGATACCAACTGAACAATGATCAAAGATGCATGTAAACACTGACTATTGCAATTACCACAGCTACAAAAACAAAAATCTGCAGGGGAAGGGTAGATAATGTGATGGTCAAGCTTATTCAGCTGAAACAAATGATTTAAATGATTAAACACGAAATTATCTTTTTTTTTTCCTCCACAATTCGTAGGCAAGAAGAACCAACTGCTAGGGTTTTGAAAGTTTCAAGTTCAATGAAATACACAACAGTATTTTCCAAATCATTTTTTAAACCATTGGTACTAGCATTTGCAAAGAAGGAAAAACACCACATTACCTATTACCTTAGCATAGCAAGGAAAACTGAGGTGTACTAGAGTGTTTGGCAAGAGGTCCCTGGATGTTCTTCCAGTTTGCTCTGCCATACCACTGTCCACCAAACTGTACACACATTGTTGTTCTTACTGAACAGGAACAGTCTCTCCAAATGAATTTCTGCAGAGTACTTAGGGATCACCTTCGTTTACCAACAAGCAGACTAAGACATCTGTAATCTTTTTGTTGGAAAGTGAGATGCTAATTAAAACCCAAAGACCAAACCAAACAAAAAACAAACAAAAAAAATCCACAAGCTAAAAATCCACAAACCAAAAACCCACAGACTCAGTTCCTCCTCTGCCCAATTCTCTTCCAGCTGATGTACAGTTATCAAAATAGAAACAACTACTTTAAAGCATAAAGCAGTCAAGACAACAAGAGGCCAGACTCCTAGTTACGAACAAATCTAGTTCTCATACCATTTCTCCTCTCTAAAGCACAAAAAAGTTGACAAACAAGGCACCATTCTTTTTGTTTTTCGTAATCAGAAATCAGCAGAGTGAAAAAAGAAGTAAAAGACAACTGTGTACTTAGAAACATATATCCTCTTATTCACAAATATACTGTCTTGGTAAATATGCAAAACTGTATAACTATTGTTGTACAAAGAAAAAGATGCGCTGGGATAAATCCAACACTAAATGCAAGTGACCGGTGGATGGATAAGGAGTACTTCAAATAAAGATACTAATGTAATAGTTTAGATGCTGTAGTCATCTATCAGGTTCCTACATTAAACAGTGACTGTAGTCAAATGTGAAAACAGACCATCTTTCAGGAGTCCCAAATTTGTTATTAGGTAAAGTGGCAGAAATGGTCTTGCAGAATAAGCATCAACATTTCTTTTGTATTACTGTAATGATTATACTGATTGGATATAACAGCCTACAAAAACATGAAGTCAGAAAACAGCAGATTGCCCAGTTCTGCTCTCTTTGATGTAGATGTGGACTAGTGACCCAGCTGTTAGGCTTTAAGGGTAATAGAAACTTGTAGGGATCAGGTTTTTCTGAGCTCTCTTGAAATTTACTCCAAATGTCAGATTTAAATCTACAATACAGTAATGCTTGAAGTAAGAAAGTTTAAAAAGTTAAAAGGTTTAGGGAGACTCTTTATTTTTCATCGTAAATCAATACTTCAAGTTCAACCTATTTTAGAAAGATACGAATACAATAGATTAGCTAAAGGTGTTTCTTCTTGATAGCCTCAGTTTAAAAAGTCACAAAGTTGAAAACAGTTTTACTAATGGAAAATAGTGTTTTGAAATACGCTGTTCAAATGAACACAGAATCCAACAAACTCAAATCTCTCTGGTTTATGAAAAACCATAATTCCCACTGCATAGACACCATCCAAACACTTTACAATGAGAAATTTAACAGCAAAAATTAGCAGTAATTAGGGATGAAAACAGAAAAGTCAGTGCAAGAATACAGACTCCAGTTTTGTTTTCCCTTTCTAAGACTTTTCTGCTTGATGGTTCCTAATATAACATTGAGGCATCTGAAGTCATTGCAAGCGATTGGAAAATTTCATGAATGTGAAATGATTTCCTCTGACTGGCAATGGCCAGTTAAGACCAATCAATTTTGTCAGAAGTTTAGATGAGAATTACAAAAAGCTGATTGACTGCTTGGATAGTTTGCTGCCATACAGTCCACTGAACTCTTAAGTTAACATTTTTCCTGCCTCATGAGCTTCATTCAGTCCCCAGAGAACAGTTTTCCAGACCCAGCCCACATTCCCTCTACTTGGGAAGTCTACAGTTGCAGAGGTCAAAAGAAGTGAATAACACTCTCCCAGGGAGAAAGATGGAAACACCTCAATTTTGTCTGTGACAGAGCAATTTTTCTTAAGACTCCTCCATGAAGAACATTTTTAAAAAACATTGCTTAGATTTTAGATATTTTCTTTGTTCTCACCGCTAGAAAATTATAGCATTTTAGATATATTTGTATTTCTTAGCTCTTCTATAACTGCCTCTATGGAAACAAATTTGAACTTTGCTTATGCAAGAGGAACAGCTGTATAGTTATCACTCTCCAGGGCTAGTTATATTTGGAAGATTTGTCAGAAAGATGGTATTTGTGGCCATAATGCATATTTGCCAAACAAACAATAGTAGTTGCGTTTCAGATATTACAGATTTATAATGACTTCTACTTATCTGCTTATTTATTTTGCTTAAACGCATGTAAATATATACCAGTCCAGCCATAAAATTATCCCTCCTCACCCACCAGTACCATCCTTTTTTTTCTTTTTTTTTTTTCTTTTTTTTTAAACATTTTTACTTAAGTTGTATGACTACCCCAGCATGGGGAATAAAGCCTTTTGTTGACAAATGAGACCCAAGAAAGCAGAAGAATCAAAGGTTCATGGGGAAAAAAAAAGTGTATCGAGACTTACAGATAATATAGGTAATGGCTTCTTCCAACATGTACAGTCTTCCTTCCCTTCAGAGTATTTTCATTTCTATCAGCGATGTCTAACTAAAGAAATGCATTTTACAATGTTTGAATTCAGTAAATCAGCACTATTTCTGTGTGTTCACGTAAGTAATAATCATAAGAAACCCATCAGGGCATCAAGAAATAAAGCTTTCAATTTAGAACTGAAATTTCCGTACATATTAAGTGTTCTTTCCTACCTTTTATTAGCTAAATACAGAAGTCGAGATACGTGACTTTTTATTACTATATACAGACCAAATTTTCTATGTTAATTTATATCCTGTAGTCCTGGAGAAGACAGATATAACAGGCTGAAAATCACAAGCTTTTTTGATCCAGCTGTATGGACAATATATCATAAAGTTTATATTAAACATTGACTGCTTCTCAACAAAAGTGACTTAGAAATGAAGGTAGAAACAAAATAAAATGCATGGAAAGATTTTTGAAGTCTAAACTTATGGTTTATGTTATACTACTACAAAAAGATAGAAATTGTCTCAGACCACAAGACAAAGGGTCCAAAAAGGGTTTCTAGTAATTGAAATCAGAAGTCATAGTTTAACACAATCACATGTTTTGCCACAGGGTAATTCTTCTCTGGTATTTCAGAGTCAGTCACTTTGCTTAATCACCACTTATAAAGTTAGTTATGTTATAGGCAATCATTTAAGATAAACAATATACAGAAAAATACACTAATTTCTCCAACGAAAATGAAATAATCAAATGCAATTGAAATAATCATTGTTAATTGATATCATTATCTTTTTTCTTTCTTGAATGGAAGGTAAAGTATTATTTTAATAAAATGTGAGGTATCTATCATTCAACAAGATTTCTTTTATACCAAAGAAACCAGCATAACATTTCAGGCTTTCATAAACCATCTATTATAATATTTGATGTTTCAAGCCCAACAACATTGAATCAATTGAGATTTCTGCCCTCATTTTCCTTCTTCAGCATTTTCAATGTTTTTAAGCAGATTTTATTGCTCGTGATTTTGGAGAAAAGAAAGAAAATGTGATTTAAGTGCAAAATGAGCACTTTGAAATGATAAAAAAATCCATAAAATTGAAATTAGAATTTTATTGCTATTAAAGGAACCATCACACTTCTCTGGTTTCTCATAATCTCTTGGGATCCGAGAAGATTTAAATGCTTTGTGGTAGACACCACAGCTTTTTCTTTTTTTTTTTTTTTTTTTTTTTTTTTTTT